>CANTUT010000441.1:2500-115000 GCA_947687605.1 Reutealis trisperma
TTTATCCTCGAATTTTCAACCCAAACCAAACACTACACTTATGTGCTAGATGTCTCTACTATGCTTCTACTACACACTCTAATATATTATTTAAACTACCATTACATATCACATACAATAAGGCAATTATCTTAGGAGCTACTAGAATCACTATACCAAAAAATTTAACTTAAACTAAGACTATATTGATCTCTTGTCCAAATAAACCTTATAGCTAATTGTTAATAATTTTTATCCATAACCTTAAATAAAACAAATATAACCTTTAATTTCACATCCAATCAACCATAATCTTAAACATATATTTTCCTTATATTTTTATTAATACTAACATCAATATTAATATATTAATTATCACTCCCATTCATTACCTATTATTTGGTCATATAAGAATTTAATAGATAATCCTAAATCAATAATTCCATCTTTATATCTTTAAGTAATATTGTTTTACTCTCTTCCTATGTTATATATATTATTTCATGATTTGAATACCTATTATCTTGCAACCACCTAGATTTAAATACCTATTATCTCCAAACTTGCTTAGATTTTCACTAAGGTCTCATTATATATCACATTCCTATGTAACTTAACTTTTCCATATGAAATAATGAACTCTCTAATACTATTGATGCTCAATGAAATCTCTATGCAACTCTTATGCCTATCCAAATCAATGCCGTCTTAGATTATCTCAATTTTAAAATATATATCATAAGTACTCCCAAATAATAACTCCACTTTGTTACCCAATAAAATTCTTTTTCATACCAAAGATCACTACCTAATCTTCAATAACATTAATTGAATATTATTGTATCTAATGCCTCAAAGCATTTCTCATTCATAGGACTCAAATCCATGTTAGGTATATTCAAAATAATTAAATTTTCAAAACTATTTAGAACTATTTGTAAAAATCAAATTATTTTCATTTTTATTTTAGAACTCAAGATACCGTGTCCAGAGATGCTAGACAAAATGCAATCTTAATGCAATGATTGATGAGATTCATGATGCATGATTGATGATGTATAACTTTTTAATGCAAGACTCATTGCATGTAGACAAACACATTAGACACAAGTACAGAATTCCAAAATGATAAACTTCCAAAGCTACTTTAAAATTAGGCTTTAAAATCAATTATTATCTTTGAACTCATCTACATAATCAAATCATAACTAGAACATTTTATTTTAAAACCATTTAAAATTTTGAATTTAATCATTTTATACCCTAATAGATCAAGTTCTCTTGGATTCTCAAGTTCGCAGTTCATATGGCCTTAACATCTTATCACTTCATGGAAGTTCCTATCCTTACACTTTGATCGTACCCTATGCATCAAGAAGAATCTTCATCACTAAAGAATCTCTACTAGTATCATATATATATATGACAAGTTTGAGAATAGCCATCGAATTCATCATATCGCATAAGCATACAATACATATAGCACACACCAACAAACATAAATAACCATAATAATAGGAATCATATACTCCACATGTTATAGAAATAAGGACCATTTACAACTTCCTTAACTTTAAACATACTAGAGGTCATAAAATATTTGCTATGATACCATCTTTATCATGACCCAAATCCAAGGGTGCTTAACAGGTACTAGGATACAGATGATGTGCGTGGCTATCAGTGCCTAAAGTAAGCCAAACAACAAACTAAACGACAAAACTAACACATAATAGGGCTTATGGGCCCACATGTTAAGCAAATCTAATTAAACATCAATTCAAATCAATGCCACACTGGGTGTAACAACCTATACTTACCCTAGGAGTTTCATGAAAATTTACTTGAATTTAAAACTATTAGGACTAAGTGTGTGCTTTTATGAAAATTCATGTGTTATATGATTGAGGAGTATGTGGCATCTTAGATGAGCTCTAATATGTATAATATGAATTATTATGGTGAAATAAGTGGTTTATATGAAGTGCATAAGTATAAAATAATTTATTGCACATAAATTGAATTTTCATGCACAAAGTGATTTTTAAGAATAAAATAATTTTTATGAGAATTTTTAAAATATTTTTAAATAAACAGTTTGGGGGGAATTTCAATGAAAATAATAAGAAAAATATTTTATTTTAAATTACCTATAATCAGCCCATAAATTAAATAAAAGATCCAATTTTCCAAAATCCCACTATACCAAAACACTCCTAACCTAGCTCATTAATGACAAACTTGTAATTTTGCCAAAGCCCTAAATATATAAGCTAAAATTTAGCCATCCCTAAGGAGACAGCCACCATTCTATTTTTCTTCAGAATTCTTACAAAAAAATTCTCTCAAGAATATTATCTTAACCGAAATTCACAAGGTGCCTTCAAACCTTGAGATTTTGCGATCGTTTCATAAGTTTTTCATTCCTTTCAATCTATTATTTGATTTTTATGAAACTAACCATGAGAAATCTATTTGGAGCTATATAATTACTATTTTATTTCTGTATAATTTGGGCTAGGTGAATTATTTGAAGGAGAAATCGATTTTCAACTGAAAACACAACCCTTTCTTCGTAAATCCTCCAAAGGTAAGCCCTAAAACTCAAAATTGAAATTTTCATACAATTTTTCAAGGGGGTTGTAGATTTGTTTATGGATAAGTTTTAAATTTATTTTTATTGTGTTTAGATGAAAAATACTAATTTAAATCATATTTTTGTATATTACTGTAATGATCAGAAAGTATAGAAAGTAAGAGAATTCATGATTTTCACCATAGAACCTAAAATTGGGATTTTCATATAGATACTCGATGAGCGACTGCCAATTCATATATATTGGTGTTCTAAAATGATTTTTTTTAAGATTACATGAAAAATATTAGTTTAAACCATGTTTTTGCATATTACTGTAATGAACGGAAAGTGCGAAAAGTAAGAAAATTCATGTTTTTCCTTGATGGGTGCATTCGACCTACATTGGGAATTTGATCCCAATGTCTATAATTTTTATATTATATATTTTAATGATTATTGATATATATACCTAAATAATAAATGATTAAATTACATGTTAGTTGAAGGAATGACTCTAAACTGAAGACTAAAGGAATTTGGCCTGCTTAAGGTTCAATAACCCTATTACTATGTTATGATTAATATGTGTATATGATTAAGTGACAAGTGAAATGGGTCTTATGATGTGTTAATAGTGAACTAATGATCTTAAATTGACTATGAGAAGGATGGTATGATTTGGTCAAAAGAGATAAGCATGACTCTTTAAGGTTACTTGTTAAGTTGACATACATGGAAAGTGTTAAGTATACTAAGTTGAATGTTAAATTGAATTAATATTAAGATCATGCTATATTGTGTTTGACTTTAAAAAAGTCATAGTATGAGTTATAATGTAATTTCATGTGAGCCTATGAAGGCTAAGTGTGCAAGACTTTAAAAGACAATATATTATGTGCAAGTGATAAGTGCACTTCTAAGTGCAACTCCAAGTATATGTGAATGTTCTATATGCATGGGGTAGTTATGGAATAGGATAGCATGATGATTAAGAAAATGCTAAGTATTGAATTAAATATTATGTTAAAGCTTCAAGAGTATTAAAAGTTCAAAGGGCTACAAGTACTAGGAGCAAAGGAACCACAAGGTGAGTAAATATTATGTTATTGTTACACGTACAAGCTATCATGATATGTAAGGCTTTGACATTCTTGAAACCTAAGTTCTTTTCTATTTTCAAATATAAATTATATGAATTCTTATTAAGCTTAGGTTGCCAAAGAACAATTGGTTCAAAACCATTTTTTATTATCCAAGGATGATAAATAACCTTTGTGATTATTTGCCCTAACTTATATTCTTTCTAGAACTACATTGTTATTTATCTTTTGTTTGATAAGCTAAACATTTATTGTTATTGTACTACATGTGATTGCATTTCTTCAATGTTATTGTTATAAGTGATTACTATTAGCTCTAGTTATGGTACTTATAAACCCTTTTATGCAGAAATCCTCATGTCGATGTAGGTAATCATCGGAACTTATGCACATGGTCTTAACCCGATGGATAGGGGTAGTGTATCCACCTCAACTAGAAGGGGAGGTTTTAGCCGTGGAGCTTAATCAGTTTCTTTCTTTTCTACATGTTAGGAGTTGGAATTTGGTTTGATGCCTCCTCTCCTCTATGTGTTTGAGTGAATATGGAAATAGCTGTCACTCTCTATGTGCAATGTGTGAATTTTGTGAACCTTGTTAAATTGCAAACTTTGAACCACGAGCTATGAATCATGAATTGTGAATCATGAACTATGAGTTATAAGCTATGAGTCCCTTTCTAAGGGATATGTGTTATTGTATAAGCTATATTGTTTACTTATTGAGATCATCTATCTCACCCCTTTTCCTTATGTGGTTCCAAGTGAGTATTATGAGGAGGCAAGGTGATGGCTCAAGCAATCTACTCCTCTCGGGGGATTTCCTTGTTAGTATTTATTACCGTGCCGTAATATGATGAGTCTTTAGGTGCTCCAGGAGTCCTTATTTTAGGAGTTTTATTTTTTGGAATATTATTTATTTGATAGTTTATTTGGAGTCTTAAATATTCTTTTCATATGGATTGTATTTAAAAGTATTTTTAAATTATGCTTTTGCTAGTTAAAGTTTTCCTTATTATTAGATAATTAAGTTGATGCATGAGGTTTGGTAAGATCCTAGGCAAATGTTATTTTATACATGAGTGGGTTCTACAAGTGTGGGTGACCTGATATCTCCCCATGTTTTAGAGCTGTCATATTTCTAAAATTGGAATGTGACACTGGGCTATCAAAATATCAAATACTAAACAATTGGTTTCTACTTAACAAAATAATTTCTTAACTCATAATATACATAATAACTAATAATAAAATAAAATATAGATATCATATATAACATTGTGGAGTTCTAAAATAATAATACAAATATCATCTAACAAACTCAATACTTAAATACAAAAAACTATCGAAAGGTAAAATGCAGCATAACTCAATTTACAATTTCTTCACGAGCTCATTTCACGACCTCAAAAATAATTATGAACAGGAATGAGCATTCAACTCAATGAATGATATTACCTAATATACTAACCTCATATCCTATAGACATATTTCTAATATTCATGCTGTACATCGTGTCACAGAGACAGACAAATCACACAAGCAGATAAGGATGAGATACAATCCACAATACCACACTAATTCTCAATATGGAGAGCCAATCCCCCTATCTTGGCTCTCTTACTTTAATACGTTCTTTTAATCTAACATAAGGGTTGCAGCCATCCCAACAGCACTGACCCGACTAGCTACGACAAAGCGATAAGCATGCCTCCAATCTTTAGTTGCCAGTCTAGCTCATCTTATCCAAACATCACAATCCAATTCACATTCCTAAGTAGCACTATATCATCCCCATCTCATTAGACAACCATAAACATTATGCAACAACATTTATTAATGCATCAATCACAATCAAATGTTAACATGCATCTATGCATTAATAATGCATAATTATACATATATAAATACATATAATGAATGCAAATGCATGAAAGGAAAGGAGAATATATTAGGGAGTATCACTCACTTAGTTGATGACACTTCTAACCAACTTTTCCCTTGAAATGTAACCTTTGATGATAGAAGGATGCCAGAGATATCGACTTTAAATAACATAGGATATTATTAGAAAAAAGATGATTTATCTTTACAGATATAGCTAAAAGACTATTAAGATTCTTGTAGAAATTTTAGCAAAATCATAACTAAAAGACTATTAAGATTCTTGTCGAAATTTTAGCAAAATCTCCTCTAAACTAGGACTTTGCCCATTGTAACAAAGAGAACAAATACTTTAAATAACCTTAACAACCTACATAACCCAACACAACATCAATGACTCCTTCTAGGTCCACCTAACTCACAACCATTTCAACAAGCAATCCAATCTATAAAATTATAAATTAAATCTAATAAATATAACTTAAATCAAATTATAACTCAAAAATAATCAAAATTCAAGAGTTTCAAATTTACCTATGCAAAATCTGATCGAACTAACATTGAAAAATGCACCAAAATGATTAGAAAGAGCCGCTGGATCAGCCTTACTCGTCATCACCTAGCTACACACTGCTATTGTCAATGGCGAATCAGGGTGATCTTCATGCCATCTTGTTCGCCTTGATGCAGGAGCTTGAAAACCAGCACCACTTGCCACCGTTTTGCAAGAAAATGTCTCCAAAGCTCTGGCCTCCAAATCTTCGATCTCCACTTCTGGTGACTTTTCAAAAGACATGACAAGTACCATTTTGAAGATCTGGCCACTAGGAGTCGAATTAGATTAATTTCATTGGATTTTACAGTTGGAATATGGAGTTGAAGTTTCGGTAGCCATAAACGTCTTCTCCCGCGAGTACACAGTCGTCTATCATCTATTCATGGTGCTAACACATCCTCTGTAGTTGCTGGAAACCCACCTTCACAATGGTGGTGACCGTTGGCCAAAGGTCCTCCATCAGCAACCACCGCCTCCCACTCTTTCTCTCTCTGCTTCATTCCTACTCCCCCCTATTTTCATTTGGCCATCTGATTGGCTACCCTTTAGCCAATCAGATGGCTAGATCACTTCCGTCTTTTTTTTTTTAAATATATAATAATAATAATAATAATAATAATAAGAAGAAGAAGAAGGATAAGAAGAAGAATAAGAATAATAATAATAATCATCATCATCTAAACTTTTACTAAAATAATTCTATTTTAATTAATTTGTTCATAAAAATAATTTTCGTAAATCTTAATTTATATAGAATTAATCCTTATAAATTTTCATAATTTCTAAATAAAATCCAATTAAATATTTTCAGAAGTAAATAAATATATATTTTCTCAAAACAACCACTAAAATATTTTAATAATTAAATATATAAATACTTTCTTCAATTATATTCACCTATTTAACATTTAAATAAAATTATAATTAATAATATATTTTTTAAATCATAAAAATATATAAAATTAAATAAAAATATAAATTTCAATTACGCTTTAGTAAAGAAAATAATTTAATAATATATATATCCTTACAAAAAAAATTATAAAATAAATAAAAATTCAAGTTATTACATTATTGAAAAAGTTAACCACATACTTGGTTTTGTAAAAAAAAAAAAAAATTCTTTACATATTAGATTCTTAAAAGCGCGAAATCACATGATATTTTTTTACATTTGCCTTTTTTAATGTGATATAAGTTACAAAAATAATGAGATTACTAGTTGGAAAATTATAACTATTTTATTATATATTTAATTTTTTCATAAATTTAACAAATATTATTTGTAATATTTGAATCATTATTTATTATTACTATAGTTGTGTAAAAACTAATTCGAAAAATTATTTTTATTAATAATTTTTTCCTCACTTTAAGGCTAAAACTACCATGTAAGTCCTAAACGACGCCGGCTCTACTGGGGTAGCACGTTGCAGAAACCTTGAAAAGCAAAACAGAAAAACGAAGAAAAGCAAAATCAAGCGTAAACTCTGGCTGCACAACAAAGGATAGAGTAATGGTAAGTGCACATGCAATCTAGACAACAAGATTCAAGTTCGAATCTTCTTTCTCAATGCTAAAAGAAAGAAAAAAACATAACCACCAGCTAATGTAACTAAAAAGAAAAAGAAAATGGTATTCTAGGGTTTCTTAAATATGCTAACTCAAGGTTTTCTCTTTAACTTTGTCTGCTGCTCTTCAATTCACTCCAGTTGGTAATAATGTCAATTTTTTCCTGTCTTGAGAATGCTATTTCTGTGTGTCTTCCAAATTGAAGCTATTACCATTTATTTATGTATTTATTTGTTGATTGTATCTTTATTTGTTTATTTATAGATTTTATTTAGAATAGCCAATAGGAATGTAATAGTTATTTCTATGGACTAACTTTTACATTTTAAAATTTCAATCAGAGTTTGAGATTGAATAGCTATTTCACACTTGAATTTTTAAACAAAGTTGGGAAATAACTATTCTATGCTGCTGATTTTGTTGAATTTGAATTCTGATCGATGAAAGGTCGTAACTTTTTCATTCTAGAGTATTATTTCTTTTATTTGCCTCATGACTCAGATTATTTTAAATGTGCAATGCATTTATTAATATATCCTGAGTCCTGGAAGATCAGAATTCTACTCCGGGAGGCTGCAGCTGGAGTATTGAAATTATTTAGTGACCTTTCTACTAGTGGAGTGCTCTCTTGTAATTATACAGTGATTTTGATTTCTTTTTGTTAAATTAATTATTTTCAGGGAATTCATGAGAATAATTTTATGTTTTTTTTTTTTTTTTTTTTTTTGCTGTTCAATAAAAAAAATGTTGCTGTTCAATAAAATAAATGTCATCAGTTACAATCCATTCTGCTACCTCTGTCTCAGTGTACCGTGGTTTGCTGGTGGGTTTTGATTTTGCTAATTTAAAGAACAATTGAAAATAATAATTTTTTTTTTTTAAATAATTGAAAATAATAATTAGGAGTGTTGAAATGTATATAAACAGTATGTGGTTAGATTCTTTACCTCTTCTTCTGACGCTTGAATTTGTATCTGGTGTTGTTCCTTTGTTTTTTTTTTTTGGTTGCCTATTGCTTTTACAGTTGCATGTCTTTGAGTTGCTTGGACTGCTGCTGCTGATTTGTGACTCCTTATCATTAATATGCCTTTGATTGCTTCTCTTTTGTTGTCCTATATGTTTGCTAATTACCCTCGAGCTTGTACAGCTGCTACCTGAACGATGCTAGTGTGATGTTTGGCTGCTGTTTGTTTGCTATGATTGATGTTTTGGAAATGTTGTTAGCTGCAATTCTGATATTGTTGCTGACTTCCAACTGCGATTTTTTTTTTCCTTTCTGATTCTGAGACCTTAATATCAAATGCAATGAGAGGAATGTGGTGATAATAGTACAGGTATAGCACTAGGTCTTGTACTGGGATTACTGACTTGATAACACCGAACTTCTCTCTCTGTAATGTACCAAAGCTATTTGCACTGTTGTTTTAGTCTTTCAGGTGGGCTCAATTATCAATTATTTATGTGCAGACTGGGGTTTTTTATGTGAAATAGCTGAGAGCTTCTCTCTGTATTGGGACTGGAGTTGATTTCTGGTGCTTTTGTATATATGTTTTTAACAGTGTGATTTGATGGGATTTGTCCATGAGTGTTTTCTTTTGCTTCTGTTTCTTGGTGAAAGGGGTAGTAATTTTGGCAGAACATTCCCTTTTACTTTCTCCTGTAGTTTTGAGCTTCATTTTAGCAGAATTTCTTCTATTCTGCTCTCCTATTTTGCTCGGGGGATTGAGGGTCTTTATAAGGGAGTTAAATGCCTCTTGAAGATCCTTCTAGTGCTCAGGTTGGCAGCTATTCTACCCTCTCATTTTTTTTGGTTCTTTCCACACTGCTGCATTTGGTAAATTTGCAGGGATGTTCTCTTCCACTTGCTCTTTGATAGCAAAGAGGTCCCTTTTTTTTTTTTTTTTTTTTTGAAGGCTATCTTCTGCAGTTCATCATTTTTGTTTTTAAATTCCTTTTGGTGCTGCCATTGATGATTTTCAGCAAAGATATGGGCAATTTTTTTTATCTTCTCTTATTCAATTGTTCTATTAACTGCAACTAATATGGGCAGATAATATGGATTTTTGGCCAATTTTTCATGGTGGGTTATTGAACCTTTCTCTTTTTCTTCCATTTTTCCGCTCTCTCATTTCTTGCTGCTCATTAATTTAATTTATTTATTTATTTATTTTATTTTTTTTGTTTTGTTTCCTGTAGTGTAGCACCTTCACATCAGCTTGAAGATTTTGAAGCTCCTTGTGCCCGTGTAAGATGAGATGAGCTGCCAAGTTGCTTCCAGTCGGCCACTCCTTAAGAGACGATGAAAAATAGACCAACTGCTGCTCCTAAAATATAATGCTAAGTTTGAACAACATTTTCTGGAGGGCTTTAATCTGAAGCAAAGGGCTTTTATGCATTATAGGGCCATGTATATAGCTCTACAATTTGATTGCAAGTTATACCCTCGGCACTTTTTGTACTATTGAAATAAAATCTTCAGATAAATTCAACTGAATGGTAATGCAGCCATAACTACCATAGATTAATTTGTTCAAGCACTTCCTCCTAAGCACAAAAATCAAAGACATGATGTACTCATTCAAGTGTTCAAAAACTAAACAAAATAATCTATTAGCAAACGTTTCATGAAATATATAACTTTGCTCCATGAAGAGCTGAGTTGTAATTTGCTGAAACTTGATTAGGTGCAAATTAACGGCAACTTTTACTACTAGTAACAAAATGGTGTTAATTATCAACACGGAAGAAACAAAAACCAAGAAAGCTATTCTATCATGTATCCTTAAACTAGACTTGTATAAATTAAACTATCTGCAGTGCATCTCCTAGAAATAGAGTGAAACAAAGCCAAAAAAAAAAAAAAAACAGAAAAACAAACAAAGATGAAACAGATTCATGACTCCCTCTGCAACTGCATCAACAATGAAGTAAAAGATATGTTTGGCAAGGTCCCATCTTTACCAGAGAACAACCCAAATTCACCCCTCAAATCTTCTCTCTTGCTCTCCTGATCCACCAACGGTTGGATTCTTGTAATTGTTGCGGGGGTTGACAAAACTAAAGAATCCAAAGGACTTGAATCTTGAAACACCCCATCACCCAAATGATTTAAAGTTTCAATCTTTCTTGATCTTGATGATGATGATGATTTCTTGGGATGAAGCAAAGAAGAAGAATTTGTTGAAGGGACAACATGCAAACCAGAATTTATATCAACACTAGCAGTTGTTGGGAAGTGGGAGGCGGGCACATGTTGGAGGAGCCACTCAATGGTTTGGCCATTAGTGCGGTGGCCGAGTTCTCTGGTTAGTTGAAAGATACGTGCTGCACAGTCCGCGGGCACACGAACACGAGTGTCTCGGCCCTCCACCTTCTTGTGGCGGTCCTTAGAGCGGGGCTTATTAAGATTGGGGAGAAGTTCTTGAGTTCTAGCAATAGTTCCGGTGGCCGGTGCAGGGGTAGTGGAAGTAATTTCAGGAAGAAATTGTTGGGTTGTAGGAGAATTTGTGAAGAACTGTGGTTCAATTGGTATTGCTTGAGAAACCATTGCTAGAGAGAGGATGGTGTTAGGGTTTACGGAGATTTGAATAGAAAAATTAGAGGGAGATTTCTAGGTTTTATAAGGAATTGATATTTATACAAATTAAATTAATTAAAAAAAAAAAAAAAAAAAAAAAGGAATTTGGTCTAATTTCAAAAGAGCAAATTTTCATCAATTTTCAATAACATTGAAATTTTTAAAAAAATTATTAAAATTTTATGTACCATTTAAATATGTATATTTTATTTTCAATTATTAAATTATATTAATTAAAATGATTTCAAACATTTTTTTTCCTTTTTCTGCAAATTAATAAACTTTGTTGAAAAAGGGTAATATTAACAAATTCCCCACAAAAAAATTATGTAATAAAATTTTATAATTTATTTTTGATATTTAATTATAGTAAATTAATAAGCAATGTACCACCCACACTTGTGGCAGGGTTATTGCGGCTCGGATTTTTCATTTAAAATTTTAAGTGATATTAAAATTCAGTAAAATCTTTATAAATTAATAATATTGAAATCATAAAATTTTATTAATTTAGAAAGATATTAATTAATCGATAAATTAATAATTTATTAATTTATATAGTGATTTTAAATTTAACAAAAATAAATTTAAAATGACTAATGAATGTTTATAAGTCCAAAGTTTAGAAAGAATTATGACTAGTGTCATGGAAAATTCAATTGAGAATGAAACTGAAAATGATTTAATATCTTTAAAACCAATTACGAGAAAGGAAGTAATTATAGTATCAACTACTCTTTATAATTTTTTACAATTTGAGAAGGTTATATCGAAACTTTTAAATGCAGTGAGAAAAATTAGAGATGAAATTCATCTAAATTTAAATTTTAAGAAAAAACAAAATGTTATAAATTCATATTTTACTAAATTGTCTTAAGTATATCTACATGTACTAGGCATATTTGAGAAATTATTAATTTATAGATGGGATAAAACAATGTATTTATATAAGGTTGTTATGAAAAATTATTATCTAATTAATTTATTAAAATTATTCATTTTTTGAACATGGAGACCGGAGGAAATAATTATTTTAGAGAGATTATTAATTTATCGAGTATTAATTTATAGAGGTTTGTCACATCCCAACTTCTGAGATATGACGATTCTAAAACATGGAGAGACATAAGATCACCCACGCCCGTAAAATCCACTCATACATATGCAAAAATTGCCTAGGATCGTACCGAACCTCATATATTAACTTAATAAAACCTTTTATAAAGGAAAAATCTTAAGTTGTGGAAGTTAAAAATATACTTTATTACAATTCATAAGAAAACAAGTATAAGACTCCAAGTAAATTCTCTAACACAATATCTTAAAGTAAAGTTCCCATAACAACTCCTGGAGCATCTAAAGACTCATCATAACATGGTATTACTATAACTTTGACAAGGGAATTTCCCAAGCGGAGTACGTAGCTTGAGTGATCATCCTGCCTCCTTATAATGCTCACTTGGAACCACACAAGGAAAAATGGATGAGATAAATATCTCAATGAGTAAACGATACGATTTGTACAATAACATAAATCCCTTAGAAGATTTCATAGCTCATCATTCAAAATTTATGATTTACAGTTCATGGCTTACAATTTAATAAGGTTTATAGAAATCAACTTATAACTTATAACATATATAGAGTGGAAGTTGCTGCCTTGTCTGCTCGCAATATAATATAGAGTGAAAGCTGCTGTCTTATCCACTTGTAACATAATATAGAGTGAAGGTTGTTGCCTTGCCCACTCATAACATAATATAGAGTAAACGCGGCTGTCTTGTCCACACATAACTCATAAAATATCAAGTGAAGGCTGCTGCCATGTTAATACATAACTCATAACATGTATAGTGAAGGCTGCTGTCATGTTCACGCATAACTCATAACATAATTCAAAACATATTAAGGTAACAGTAGCATTGAAGGATACAATTACATGTAACATAATAACAATAGAAGTGTAGCATATTTAACAACAGAAGCACAACAATGTAATTCCAGAAAGAATATAAGTTAGGGCAATAATCACAAAGGTATTATCATTGGATAATCAAAAAAATAGTTTTTGGGCCAAATATCTCTTGGCAACTCAAGCTGAACAAAGAAATCAATAAAATAGAAAAGAACTCGGGTTTCAAGATATCAAAGGTTCACAAAACATGATAGCTTGCACTTGTAACTTGAAACATAATGTTTACTCATACTTGTAACATGAACATAGTGTTTACTCATCTTATGCTTCCTTCGTTCCTAGTACACATAGCCCTTTTGAACCTCTAAAACTCCTCAAGCTCTAACATAATATTTAATTCAATACTTAATATTTATTTAATCGTGATGCTATCATATCCCATAACTGCCTCACGCGCATATAACATTCATATACACTTAGAGTTGCACATAGAAGTGCACTCATCACTTGCACATCACATGTTGACTTTAAAAGTCTTGTACAAGTAGCCTTTATAGGCCCATATGAAAACAAATTACAATCATGTTAATACCTTTCTAAGGTTAACACAATATCATTATCTCAATATCAATTCACTTTAACAATCATCTTAGTACACTTAATGCTTCCATATATGTCAACTTAATAAATAACTTTTCAAGCATCATGCTTATTTCATATGACCAATTTCTTCAATCAATCTCTTATAGATTCAAGATCATTAATTCATTATTAACTCATTATATAACCTACTTCCATTCACATATTAATCACAACATAAGGTTAAGATACCTTAAGTATACCAAATTGCCTATAGGCTTGTCTAGAGTCATTCCTTCAATCAACATGTAGTTTAACCATTTATCATTCATACATACATGTCAACAATCAACAAAATACATGACATAAAATTTATAGATATTGGGATAAGAATTCCATTGTAGGCCGAATGCTTCATTAAAGAGAAAATATGAATTTTCTTACTTTTCGCACTTTCCGTTTATCACAGTAATATGCAAAAATATGGTTTGAACCAAGATTTTTCATATAAACATAATAAAAATCCTTTTAGAATATAATAAGTAGGATTCAGCCCATATATAATTCCATATGCATGAAAATTTCCAACTTTAGATTTTAGGATGAAAAACCATGAGTTTTCTTATTTTCAATACTTTCCGATCATTACAGCAATATGTATACATGTGGTTTAAACCATGATTCTTTATTCAATCACAACAAAAATCACTTTAGAATATGAATATATACAAATCGGTAGCCATAGACCAAGCTTATGCATAAAAATTCCAAGTTTAGGGTTTAGATAGAAAATCATGAGTTTTCAAGCTTTTTGTGTTTTCCGTTCATTACAGTAATATGTAAACACATGATTTAAATCATTATTTTTCATTCAAAAAAATAAATATCAGTTTAGAACTCCATCATACTTAATTTGGCAGCCATATACACATGAAATCATAAAATTTTCCAACTTTTAAGTTCTAATATGAAAATCTTGAATTTTCTTATTTTCTAAAACTTTTTGGTCATTACAGTAATATACAGAAATATGTTTTAATTCAATATTTTTCATCTAAACACATCAAAAATCCATTTAGAAAACAATTATACAAAAATCGCCCCCCTTGGTAGTGTTTTTGCATGAAAATTTTAATTTTGAGTTGTAGGAATCACCTTTGGAGAAATCGTGTAGAGAGGTTGGTGCTTTCGGTAGCAAAATTGATTTTTCTCTCAAGAAGTCACCTAGCCCAAATTTTATCAGTAAACATTCAGTTCAAAATAATTTTCCCATGTTTAGTTTCATAAAAATCAAATAGCAAATTGAAAGGAAAAGAAAAACTTATAAAACGGTCGCAAAATCGCAAAGTTTAAAAGTACTTTGCGAATTTTAGTGGAGAGATTATTTTTGAGAGAATTTTCCGCCAAAATCATGAAATAACATAATGGTGGCTGCTGGAATAAAGGGCTAGTTGAATTTTACATTAAATATTAGGGTTTGGAGTGCAATTTTCAAATTTACCCTTAGTGAGCTAGGTTAGAAGTGTTTTGGTGTAATAAGCTTTTAGATATTTGGGCTTTTTAATTAATTTGGGCTGATCATAGGTAATTAAAAATAAAATATTTTTTCTATTATTTTTATTAAAATTTCCCCTAAAATATTTTTTTAAAATGCTCATAAAATTATTTTATGCTTAAAAATCTCATTTTTGCATGAAAATTTATTTTATGTAAAATAAATTATTCTATGCTAATACACTTCATATAAATAATTTATTTCATAATAATAACTCATATTAGACACATTAAAATTAATTTAACATATCATATACTCATAAATCACAGCACACATGAGTTCTCAGTATTTCGTCACAATAACTCCAAAGTCAAGTAATTTGTCACGAAAACTCCTAAGGTAAATGTGGATTGTTACAAGGTTTTACTATATATTTAAAGTTCTACCATTAAAAAAATGACTAAAATCAATTTTTTTATGTAATATTTATTGTTTATAATATTTTAAAGTATTTGTGGCATTATAATTTTATGTAATTTGATTTTTTTAATAGCTACGATATTAACTTTTACATTAAGTTTATTTGGCAATTAATAAACAGTGTTATTTTCTCTCTCACTCTCTCTCACTTTTTCTTTTTAAAAATTTATTTTACGATAACGATTTGTGTCGCGGTCCTGCTACTCAAATAGTAGGCAGCAGGTAACTTAATAATAGGAAAGGGGCCATTAAATAAAAAAAGCAAAAAGTATATACACATTGTATTTGAAAGTGCTGCTGTACAGAATATTATATACACATACTTGTGTAGAGGCTATATAAGTCATTTTGATTCAATAAACTTAGCAAAAATTCCCTTCAATTTAACATTGAAATTTGGAATGTCTAGCAAATAATTGACACACTATAAGGAAGGAAAATTATTAGAAGTGTTTTTGAATCGCAGTTTTTGGTATCTTGGAAATATTATGTGTAATACCAGTATGCTATTAAGATTATATTAGATTCTCAATGTAATCGGGTTTCTATGAATTTTTGGGTGTCTTAGACTTACCTATGCCCTAGGATCCTCATATCCCAAAAGTGGGATGTGACAATGTATAAAAGTAAAGTAAGTAAATTGTACAATTTCAACGAAGTATTATACTATTATTTTTTCATAATATAGTACATAAGCAACAAAATGTAAAACAAAACAAATTGAAATTTTTTTTATATGATATACCATTCCATAAAATTAGGTAATATATACTAATTGTTCTTATGAGTGAGAGATAACAAAATAAATGTTTACTACAAAGAAAAGAAATATGAAATCCTATCATTATGTTCCCAAAAAAATAATAAATTGAACAAATATGTATAAAACTAAAGTAAAAAATTTTTCGATTCCAAGGAAGCTAAAAAAATTGTTCGATTCTAAGGAAGCTCTATACCATATTGTTCTCATAATATAGCACAAAAACAACAAAATGTACTAATAAAGGATTGTAACAACCCACACCCACTCTACCCACACCCACACCCACTCTACCCACACCCACCCTAGGAGTTTTTATGACCAATTTGTTTTGACTTAGAACTATTAAGGCTAAGTGTGTGCTTTTATGGGAATTTATATGCTATGAGATTGATGAGCACGTGATATGTTAGATTAATTCTAACATGCATAATATGAGTTATTATTGTGAAATAGATGATTTATATGAAGTGCATTAGCAAAAAATAATTTATTTTACATAAAATGAATTTTCATGCAAAAAGACGATTTTAACCATAAAATAATTTTGTGAGCATTTTTAAAATATTTTTAAATAAATATTTTGGGAGAAATTTTAATGAAAATAATAAGAAAAATATTTTATTTTTAATTATCTATAATCAGCCCCTAAATTAAATAAAAATTCCAAATACCCAAAAGCTCACTACACCAAAACACTTCTAACCTAGCTCATTAAGGATAAACTT
Source organism: Reutealis trisperma (assembly GCA_947687605.1). Lineage (NCBI taxonomy): Eukaryota > Viridiplantae > Streptophyta > Magnoliopsida > Malpighiales > Euphorbiaceae > Reutealis > Reutealis trisperma. The sequence goes on from CANTUT010000441.1 coordinate 19,700, forward strand.
GAAAATTGTCCAAAACCCTAAATATTTAAAGGAAATTTTGGCCAGCCCTTCATTCCACTAGCCACCATTATGTTATTTAATTATTTTGGAAGAAAAATTCTCCCAAGATTATTCTCTCTACTGAAATTAACAAAATACCTTCAAACAATGCGATTTTGAGACCATTTCATAAGTTTTTTTTCTCTCCTTTCAATTTGCTATTTGATTTTTATGAAACTAACCATGGGAAAATTATTTTGAGCTGATTATTTACTGATTTTTATTTATCAAATTTGGCCTAGGTAATTTCTTGAGAGAGAAATCAATTTTTCTACGGAAAACAATAATCTCTCTACGCGATTTCTCCAAAGGTGAATCATACAACTCAAAATTGAAAATTTTCATGCATAAACATTACAAAGGGGATGATTTGTATAGAAATGCATTATAAATGGATTTTTGATGTGTTTAGATGAAAAATATTGAATTAAATCATATTTCTACCTATTATTGTAATGACAGAAAAGTTTCAAAAAATAAGGAAATTCAAGGCTTTCGTTCTAGAACTTAAAAATTGGAAAATTCTATGATTCCATATGTATGTGATTGCCAATTTGTGTATGATGGATTTCTAAACTGATATTTATTTTTTTTGGATGAAAAATAATCGTTTAAAATACTTGTTTACATATTACTGTAATGATCGGAAAGTACTGGAAATAAAAAAAAATGTATAGTTATGCATCCTAAAACCAAAAATTGGAGTTTTCAGTTGTATGTTGTACCTATTGCTGCCTATTCTTATGGATTAATGTTCTAAAATAATTTTTGTTATGTTTACATGAAAAATCTTGGTTTAAATCATATTTTTGTGTGTTACTGTAATAGACGGAAAGTGCGAAAAGTAAGAAAATTTAGGTTTTCTCCTTGATGATGTGTTCAGCCTATATTGGGATTTTTATCCCAATGTCTATAATTTTTATGTGATATATTTTGTTGATTATTGACATGTATGTATGAATGATAAATAGTAAAATTGCATGTTGGTTGAAGGAATGACCCTAGACAAGCCTAAGAGACAATTTGGTATACTTAATGTATCTTAACTCTATATTGTGACTAATATGTGAATGTGATTGGATAATGTGGAAGTAGGTTGTATGATGAGTTAATAATGAATAATGATCTTGAATTTATGAAGAGATTGATTGAAGGAATTGGTCATAAGAGATAAGCATGATACTTGAAAGGTTATTTGTTAAGTTGACATATATGGAAGTGTTAAGTATACTAAGATGATTGTTAAAGTGAATTGATATTGAGGTAATGATATTGTGTTGACCTTAGAAAGGTATTGACATGATTGTAATGTCTTTTCATATGGGCCTATAAAGGCTAAATGTATGAGACTTTTAACAATCAACATGTTATGTGTAAATGATGAGTGCACTTCTATGCATGTAATGTGCAAGTGTATGTGAATATTATATATGCATGGGGTAGTTATGAGATAGGATAGCATCATGATTAAATAAATACTAATTATTGAATTAAATATTATGATAGAGCTTGAGGAGCTTTAGAGGTTCAAAAGGGCTACGTGTATTAGGAGCGAAGGAACCACAAAATGAGTAAATACTGTATTCATGCTATAAGTGTAAGTAAACATTATGTTATGTTACAAATATGTGGTATCAAGTTATGTGAGCCTCTGAGATCTTTGAAACCTAAGTTCTTCCTATCCTAAAATATGATTAAATGATTTCTTTGTAAAGCTTGGGTTGCCAAAGGACAATTGGTCCAAAAACCATTTTTGTTTATCCAATGATAATTCCTTTGTGATTATTGCCCTACCTATATTCTTTCTAGAACTACACTATTCTTGTATCTTTTTTTCAATGTATCTTTTATTCAAAAAGTTAAACTACTATTGCTATTGTGATATATGTTATTGTTGCCTTAAATGTTATTGTCATATGTGATTACCATTAGCTCTAGCTATGGTACCCTTAACCCTTTATGCATAAGCCCTCGTGCTGATATGGGTAATCATCAAAATTTGTGCACATGGTCTTAACTCGATGGATAGGGGTAGTGTATCCACCTTAGCTAGAAAGGGGCGGTTCTAACCGTAGGGCTTCATTAGCTTCACACCTTCTATATGGTAGGAGTTGGAATTTGGTTTAATGCCATGTCTCTTTTATGTGTTTGAGTGATAAAGCAACAACCTTTACTCTCTATATGTTATAAGTGTGATTTCTGCAAACTTTCTAAATTGAAAACCTCGCTAAATTGCAACTTGATTCATAAATTGTAAATCATGAACTATGTGTATAAACTATAAGTTTCCTTTTTAAAGGAATATATATTAATGTGTGTGCTATATTGTTTACTCATTGAGATCATCTATCTCATCCTTTTTCCTTGTGTGGTTCCAGGTGAGCAAATGTAAGGAGACAAGGTAATGGCTCAAGCTTTCTACTTTGCTTGGGGATTCCTTGTCAAAGTCTTTAATAATACTATACTATGAAGGGTTATTGTTAGATGCTCAGGGAAGATTTATTTTTGATGTTTATTTTGAGATGTTATTTATTAAGGTTTCAACAGGATTATAAATATTATTTTCTTATGGATTGTATGTGAAGTATCTAATTATTGTCTTCCGCAACTAAAGGTTTTCATATAAATGTTTTAAATGAGTTATTGTATAAGGTTTGGTATGATCCTAGGCATGATTTGTATAAGTATAAGTGGGTTCTACGAGCATGGGTGGTCTTATGTCTTCCCATGTTCTAGGATTGTCATTTCTCCGAAATTGGAATGTAACAAGGAGTGTTTAAATATTTTTATGACATGCCAGTTCATAAATTTAAGTAATATATCTTAAATTTTTGATGTAGCTAGTGATTACAACAATTTATTTGTTAAAGTTAAAAATAACATATACTCCTATATTTAAGAAACAACAAAAATAAAATTATACTATTCTTTTATCATAATGTAGAACACAAGAAACACAATGTACTATAGAACATATTGGATTTTTTTGATGAAATACCATTTAATGAAACCAAGAAATATATAGAACTTCATTATTATATTAGGATGAGAAATAAAGCAATATTAAATAACTTATATTGTGAGAGAATTAAAAATTTGCAAAATATAATTTGGTAATGAAGAAAGTATTATATTAGATGTAATGAAATTTTTTGTAATTTAATTTCATGTTTCACTAATGGTGTGTATTGTAATTGCAAAAAATATTTGGTGCAGTTTAGTTTAATATGAAATGTTATGTTAATAGTAGTAATAATAATAGAAATAATAATAATACAAAAAAAACCACCTAATATATTTTTAATAAGATAGTATATAAGTCCAAAGCTATATTTAGAATAAATAGTATACTTGTAACAACCCACACCCACCCTAAGAGTTTTGTGACAAAATTGCTTGATTGCGAACTACTATGACAAAGTATGTGCTTTCATGAAAATTCATGTACTATGTGATCGATGAGTAAGTGATATGCGATATTAGTTCTAATATGCATAATGTAAATTTTGGATATGAACTAGGTGATTTATGTGAAGTGCAAAAGTTTAAAATGATTTATTGCTTACAAAATGAATTATCAAGCACAAAGCAATTTTTAAGCATAAAATAATTTTTATAAGCATTTTTAAAATTATTTTAATTAAATATTTTCGTGGGAATTTGAATGAAAAAAGGAAGTAAAATATTTTATTTTTAATTATTTACAATCAACCTATAAATTAGATTAAATGCCCAGCACACCAAAATACTCCTACCTTAGCTCATTAATGGCAAAGTTGTAATTTTTGCACCATAACCCTAATTTTAAAATAATATTTGGCTACCCTAGAGTTAGGCAGCCTCCATTCTATTTTCCCATTAGAATTTTATAGAATTCTTTCTCAAAAATTTCTCTCAAAATTTCTCTTTTAACCGAAATTCACAAGGTACCTTCAAACCTTGCGATTTTGTGAGCTTCTTCGTAAGTTTTTCTTTTCTTTCAAGCTACTATTTAATTTTTTTTTTTATGAAACTAATCATGAGTAATCCATATAGGGTTGTATATTTACTATTTTTCTTCTTATTAATTCAGCCTAGGTTGTTTTTTTTTTTTTTTTTAAGAAGAAACTGATTTCCAACCATAAACACAACTCTTTCTTCGTAAATCCATCAAAAGTGAACCCTAAAACCTAAAAATTAGAATTTTCATGTATATGATCATGGGGAGGGGGGGGGGGGGGTTTGCAATTTTAAATTCTAAATTGATTTTTGTTATGTTTACATGAAAAATATTGGTTTAAATCATGCGTTTGCATATTATTATAATGATCGGAAAGTATGAAAAATAAGAAAATCCATGGTTTCTATGGTTATGTGGTTTCGGCCTACCTTGGGATTTTGATCCCAAAGCCTATAATTTTTGTATGATACATTTTAATGATCATTAATATGTATATATGAATGATACATGATTTAATTGCATATTGTTTGAAGGAGTAGCTCTAGGAAACACCTAGGGTGTTTCAGCTTACCTAGGGTTTCCAAACCCTAATTGTCATGTTTGATTAATATGTGTACATGATTAAGTGACATGTGAATTAGGCTTTATATTGTCTTAATTGAGAATTAATGACCTTAAATTGACTGTGAGGTTGATTGTATGATTTGGTCAAAGGAGACAATTAAGACTCTTTTAAGGTTTACTTGTTAAGTTGATATATATGGAAAGTATTAAATGTATCAAGTTGGAAGTTGAACTGAATTGGTATTAAGATCATGATTAATTGTATTTGGCTTTAGAGAAGTCTTGGTATGAGTTATTATATGATTTCATGAGCCTAAGAAGGCAAAGTATGCAAGACTTAAAAGTCAATATGTTATGTGCAAGTGATGAGTGCACTTCTAAGTGCAACTCCAAGTATATGTGAATGATATATATGCATGGGGTAGCTATGGGATAGGATAGCATTATATTAAGCAAATACTAGGTATTGAATTATAATGTTATGTTAGAGCTTGAGGATTGTTAGAGGTGCAAAGGCTATAGGCATTAGGAGCTAAGGAACCACAAGGTGAGTAAACATTATGTTCATGTTTCAAGTACAGGTTATTATGATATTGAACTTTTGAAATTCTTGAAACCCAAGTTCCTTTCTATTATCAATTCTAACTATATGATTTCTTTGTTAAGCTTGGGTTACCAAAGGACAATTGGTCCGAAACTATTATTGTTTATTTAATGATAAGGAAGAACCTTTAATGTTGCCTTACCTTATATTCTTTTTAGGACCACACTGTTGTTCATCTTTTGTTCATTAAGCTAAACTTCTATTGCTATTATGTTACATGTGATTGCATTCTTCAATGCCATTATTACAAATGATTGCCATTAGCTTTAGCTATGGTACCTATGAACCCTTTTATGAGAAAATCTCATGCCGATGCGGGAAATCATTAGAACTTGTGCACATGGTCTTAACCCAATAGATAGGGGTAGTGTATCCACCTCAACTAGAAGGGGTGGTTCTAGCCATAGAGCCTAATTAGCCTCACGCTTCTTTACAAGTTGGGAGTTGGAATTTGGTATGCTGCCACCTCTCCTTTGAGTGAATAAGACAAAAGCCATCACTTTACAAGTTACAAGTTTGATTTTTGTGAACCTTACTAAATTACAAACCATGAATTATGAATTATGAACCTTATAAAGGGATATGTGTTATTATACAAGTTGTATTATTTATTCATTGAGATAATCTATCTCACTCCTTTTCCTTGTGTGGTTTCAGGTGAGCATTATGAGGAGGCAAGGTGATAGCTCAAGCAATCTACTCCGCTTAGGAGATTTCTTTATCTAAGTTTATTATCATACTATGATATGAAGAGTTTCTTTTAGATGCTTTGGGAGTTCTTGTTTGGGGAGTTTTATTTTTGGAACATTATGATTTGATGATTTATTTAGAGTCGTAAAATGTTCTTTTCTTATGGATTGTATTTAAAGTATTTTTAAACTATTTTTCAGCAAATTAAGGTTTTCCTTTATAAATGGTCAAATTAAGTTAATGCATGAGGTTTGGTATGATCCTAGGCAGTGTTTATATATGCATGAGTGGGTTCTACGAGTGTGGGTGACCTTATGTCTCCCTATTTTCTAGGATCGTTATATCTCTGAAATTGGGATGTGACAAAGTTGGCATCAAAGCGATAGTTTTAAGTCTAGTTTAGACTTTTCTGTTTATTAGGTTGATTAAGTATAATCCTAGAGCATAACAATTTTTTCCTTCATGTTAATTATAGTATATCACTAGTATAGTTCTGCAACATCTTGATAAGCTATAATACTCCTTGTTATTGTTTGTGTGCCTTATGGTTCTTTTATCAGATGGCCAAAATGAGTACCCCTACTAGAGACCTCAACCTAGGCATGCAAGAGGACCTGGTGAGAGATGTTTGAGAAGGTCATACCTGTGATCTACCATAATGAAGAGAAGATTCTTGATGAGGAGGATCCCAAGGAGTGTCTAGATTATGACTGGGTTCATAGTAAGATTTAAAAGTTGGAAGGAGACTACTAGGGCATGTGGAAGAAAATTGATGTCTTAGGTCCTTAGTGCATGCTTTGAGGGAGGACGTGGAGCAGATTAAGACTAGAAGTGTTGAACAGATGGGAGGCTATGTACTTAGAGATTCCTACTACTCGCCATCTAGATCTTTGTCTTCGACAAGTCATATGCCGGATAGAGACTTCCTTTGCTATTGATATAGTGGCATTGATCAAATTGCTCTTAATTGCCTGCTTATTGATTATTCGCCGACTCGACCCTATAAGCTACCCAATGTTCATCCTGATGAGGGGCATAGTTGAAACTCGAGCTAATAGTTAGTAACTATTAGCCTAGTGGCATAGGGCTTTTATGATACGAATGATAGTATTTAACTACTTAGCTACTTGGTTTGGATTTGATCTTCTTTTATTGCCTATGAAATGATTGACTTCCCTATGATAGGAGAGTTCATTATGCTTTAAGTTATGTGTTGCATGATTATGATATACAATACATGCTATGATATGTGATATGTGTCCTAAGATGTGACAAGAGGGTTATATGGGTAAGAAGGGAATTAGCACTAAATTCCCTTATCGTTATAGCAGAATGCCTCCCAAGAAGAAGGTCCACACAGCTGGTCAACCTGTTAGGGCTAGTGAGGATGTGGTATTAGACACTGCTTCAAATGCTGCCTCTACACTGGTGAGATCAAGAGAAAGGTCTAACTTGAGAATACCGACCATGGACTCTAGTGAGCAAGCCTCTTCACAAGAGGTTCAAGTTATGTGTGAGGAGATGAGGGACTTGTGCAAAGAATTGGATGAATTGTGAGCTCAAAGGTGAGAAGTGCTGCCAACACAAAAGGAGAATGAAGTTTCACCTCCTGCAGTAGTGGCATCTGCACGGAAGGAAAGGAAGTGGCTACCCGATGAGGGAATGACTGTCTCAGAATTTAAGAAGCTACAACCACCTACTTTTTGCAGAAATGAGGGTGATGACCCTTATGAATTTTTAGATGAGATGGACAAGCTAGTCCATTGACTATCCTGCTTTGAAACTCAAGTGATTGAGTTTGTAAGACTCTAACTCAAGAAGGAGGCATGGTACTGATATGAAAGGAATGTTGAAGAATGATTGTATGGAGCAGACCCACCTATTTGGGTAGAGTTTAAACAAGAGATGATGGATCAATTTTTGCCAAAAGATCAAAGGCAGGATAGGACACTGCAGTTTGAACAGTTGAGGCAGAAACCTAGAATGTCAGTGTTAGAGTATGCTAACCGATTTAACAGGTTCGCTGTTAACATTATTCCTATTGAAGCCAATCACATCAAACATTTCTTAAAAGGATTGTTTACACCTCTGCTCAACTTGTTGGTAGTAACTGAGTTTTTGACCTTGGCCAAGCTAATAGACAAGGCTAAAATAGTGGAAAAGAGGCATAAGGCCGAGAGAGTCAACTGAGCTGAACATGAGTAGAAGGGTAAGCATAAGAGTAAGGGTCATGGAGGCCAGCATAGAGGGGGAGGAGAAGGTCTAAGAAAGGAATCTTCACCAATAATTACAACACCTGGAAAGAGTAATGGTCAGTCTAAGCAGGGTTTCCCCACTTGTGGTCATTGTGGCAAGAAATATGCTAGAGTTTGCTAGAAAGTCTTTAGCGCATGTCTGAAGTGTGTATTTGCCCAATAATCAGTACATTGCTTAAAGGATAAATAAGGAAATGAAAATTACCATTGGCATATTCAAAATATAAATTTCATAATTGTTTCATGACATGAAATACTACCATGAACTGGATATATATGTTTGGCAACATACTTGATCAATACCTAGGCCACCTAGTATATTTCTTAAAAAATCATATTTATTTACAATGGTAAAGTATATTTAGCTGAAGAAACTGTATATTATGACAAGAAAATAGTACATTACTTTAATTATGGATAAGAGAAGGGAGAATACTCTTTGATTTTTGTTCTTAACAAGTTATTGGATTTTGCAGAGGCCCAAAAAATTCCCTTGGGGTTACTATGTGAGGTTGTGCCTAGACATGGTCAACATATGGGTAGCCAAATATAGCTCGTAAGCATACTGCATTTCATTACAAGGATACAATCTTGTTGGTTGATGAAATGATATATTATGTGTGTCTAATAACCTTGGGATGATGCTTAGTCAGTTGGATAAGGAAACGAAAATTACCGTTGGCATATTCAAAATATAAATTTCGTAACTGGTTCATGACATGAAATACTACCATGAACTGGTTATATTAGCTTGGAGACATACTTGATCAATACATGGGCCACCTAGTATATTTCTTAATAAACTAGTATATTTTTAGAAAGCTAAAGTACATTTACAAAATAAATAGTATATTTTGACATGAAAACAGTACATTGCTTAATTTGTGGATAAAAAATGGGATAATACTGTTTGATTTTTGTTCTTAATAAGTCATTGGATTTAGCGAAGGCCAAAAAAATTCCCTTTAGGTGACTATGTGAGGCTATGCCCATACATGAGCAATATATTGGCAACCAAATATAGCTCATGAGCATATAGTATTTCATTACAGGGCTACCATCTAGTCGATTGAAGAAATGATGCAATATATTTGTCAAATAACCAGTATTTTGTTTATAGGGTGGATAAGGAAATGAAAATTACTATTGGTATATTCAAAATATAATTTTTGTAACTAGTTCATGACATGAAATACTACTATGAACTAGTTATATTAGCTTAGTGACATACTTGATCAATATCTAGGCCACATAGTATATTTCTTAACAAAACTATATATATTTACAATGCTAATGTACATTTAGCTGAAGAAACATTATATTATGCCAAGAATACAGTTGTGAGGCCTCGCCTAAGCACCGGTCCGGTCTGCTGAGGGATCGAAATGCTCTTCGGGAGAAACTCCACGATTGGAACTCGCTGTGAGTTCGAAAAATTGATTTTTGTAATGTGTCAATTGAAAAGTGAGTCGCCATTTTAATTTATTTATTTTAATTGGATAAATTAAATAAAACCCAAATTGATTGACTCCAATATTTTTGATTTTATCCCAATGGAAAATGCACTAATCCACGAGTGACCAAGCAGGGCTCGGGGATCAGGTTTTGGTAATTACACAGTTAAGAAAAATATATTTTCTTTAGTTTGGCTTGAAATGTAAAATAACTCTTAAAATTGAATTTTTGTGTATGCGTGAACAAAAATATAATAATGAATGAACAAATATGTGATGTGATGGAATGACAATAATAAATAAATAGGCAAGATAAACCCTACTTAATTATTACAATATCAAAACAAATAGAATAAAGGGGATCTTTCCTCTAGCCCTTATGGGTACTAGGAAAAGCACACATTCCCTAAAATAATCACAAACGAGAGATTAATATGAATAAATCAAAATAAAAAGGAAAACAATATTGATAAAAGATGTTGGAGTTGATGCCCTTCAGATTGGCAGCCTACGTATCCTATTGAATAGGAATTAAACCCCACACAGTTCTCCCTTCTTGCGAAGGAGGGGTTTTAATAAAATGTGTTGGTTTGCTTATTAACTTAATTCTGATTCTTAAATTAATAAGTTTTAGATCTTTTCAGTTTTAGACCTAAAGAAAATTCTAGATCTGAATTTAGAATTTTAAAATGAGAAAGGGATTATACCTTCGCTTTTCTCGGCTTTCATACAAATGGAACTAGTTTTGCTCTGGATCTCAACTCCACCTTGAATTCAAAGGAAGCTTGGAATCTGGATCTAGAAGCGGCAAATATGTGAGTATAAGAATGAAAGTATGCTTCGAAATTGCTCCGATTGCTTTGAAATGCTCTAGAATGCTTTAGAATCTCTTGAAAATCATTGGAAATCGTCCGAAACTGTGCCAAATGAGGCTGGAGGAGGCTCCTATTTATAGAGCTGATAGAGGAGGTACCGGCGGTACGGACGGCGGCGCTGTCGCGACGCCGGCGGCAGGGGAGGCACGGCCGACGCGCCGTCCATCTGGGCGGTACGCCAGATGTGCTGTCATACTGGCGGCATGAATTTGATGCTGCTTCGGCGGCATGGACTTTTACGGGTGGCACGGGATGCGTGCCGCCTGCTGGGCGGCATGGAAATCGTGCCTCCCAGCGTCACTCGCGCGGCTCAATCTGTTTCTGTCCGTTTTGGGCCCGTTTCAGCTCCGATTCTAGCTCTACTTGATTCTATAGATTCATAATTGAAAAGCAATCGACTGGAGGAGAAAAGATTCAAGAAATTTATTTTTCTATGGGGCGCTGCCCCGCACCCCGTAAGGGGTGCTGCCCCCTTGACCCCTGCCCGCTAATCAGCTAGCGGGACCGCCGTATGCGTAGCGCCCTATTCTCAGTAGGTGTCAAACTGCAGTCGGATCAGGAGGTGCAAATTTGAGGGTTCACAACAATACATTGCTTTAATTGCATATAAGAAAATGGAGAATACTCTTTGAGTTTTATTCTTAACAAGTCACTAGATTTAGCGGAGGCCAAAAAAGTTTCCTATGGATCATTACTTGAGGCTGTGCCTAGACATGTGTAATATATGGGCAACAAAATATAGCTCATGAGCATATGGTATTTCATTATAGGGCTACAATCTAGTTGGTTGAAGAAATGATATGATATATTTTTCAAATAACCAGTACATTGCTTAAAGGGTGGATAAAGAAATGAAAATTACCATTGGCATATTCAAAATATAATTTTCATAACTAGTTCACGACATGAAATACTACCATGAACAAGTTATATCCGTTTAGCGACATACTTGATCAATACCTTGGCCACCTAGTATATTTCTTAAAAAATCATATATATTTACACCCATAACAACTCACACCCACCCCAGGAATTTTCGTGACAATTTGCTTAACTTATAACTATTAAGGCTAAGTGTGCATTTTTACGGGAATCTATGTGCTATGTGATTTATGAGTACATGGCATATTAAATTAATTTTAATATACCAAATATGAATTATTATTGTAAATAAATGATTTATATGAAGTGTATTAGAATAAAATAATTTATTTTACAAAAAATAAATTTTTATGCAAAAAGGCAATTTTTAAGCATAAATTAATTTTATGAGTATTTTTAAAATTTTTTGGGGGAAATTTTAATGAAATAATAAGAAAAATATTTTATTTTTAATTACCCATAATCAGCCCCAAAATTAATTAAAAAGCCCAAATACTCAAAAACCCACTGCACCAAAATACTCATAGCCTAGCTCATTAAGGGTAATTTTGGAAATTGCCCAAAACCCTACATATATTAATGAAGATTTTGGAAAGCCCTTCATTCCAGCAGCCACCATTCTATTATTTCATTATTTTGATAGAAAAATTCTCTCAAAATTATTCTCTACCGAAATTCACAAAATACCTTCAAACTTTGCGATTTTGCGACCGTTTCGTAAGTTTTACTTTTCCTTTCAATTTGCTATTTGATTTTTATGAAACTAATCATGGAAAAATTATTTTAAACTGAATATTTACTGATTTTTATTGATTATATTTGGCCTAGGTGAATTCTTGAGAGAGAAACTAATTTTTCTACCGAAAACATCAACCTCCCTACGCTATTTCTCCAAAGGTAAATCCTACAATTGAAAATTGAAATTTTCATACATAAACACTTCCGGGGGGTGGGGGGGGGGGGGTGTCAATTTCTATATATTTGTACTCTAAATAAATTTTTTATGTGTTTAGATGAAAAATATAGAATTAAATAATATTTCTGCATATTAATATGATGACCAAAAAGTTTCAAAAAATAAGGAAATTCAAGGTTTTCGTCCTAGAACTTGAAAGTTGGAAAATTCTATGATTTTATACTAGTATGACTACTGATTTATGTATGGTGGGATTCTAAATTGATATTTGTTATGTTTGGTTGGGAAATAAAGATTTAAATTACGTGTTTACATATTATTGTAATGAACGGAAAGTGCGAATAGCAAGAAAACACATGATTTTCACTCTAAACCCTAAACTTGGAATTTTCATGCATAAGAAATATCTATGGCTGCCAATTTGTGTGTATTAATGTTCTAAATTGATATTTGTTATGATTGAGTAAAAAATAATGGTTTAAATCACATGTTTACATATTGCTGTAATGATCGAAAAGTACCAGAAACAAAAAAACTCATGATTTTTCATCCTAAAAACTAAAGTTAGAAAATTTCATGCATATGGACACATATAGCTACCAATTCATAGGGATTTATGTTGTATAATGATTTTTGTTTTGATTACATGAAAAATCTTGGTTCAAATCATATTTCTACATATTACTATAATAGACAAAAAGTGCGGAAAGTAAGAAAATTTAGGTTTTCTCTTTTATAGGGCATTTAACCTATTTTGGGATTCTTATCCCAATGTCTACAATTTTTATGTAATGTATTTTAATGATTATTGGCATGTATGAATGAATGATAAATAGTTAAATTGCATGTTGGTTGATGGAATGACTCTAGACAAGGCTAAAGGCAATTTGGCATACTTAAGGTATCTTAACCTTATGTTGTGATTAGAATGTGAATGTGATTGGGAAATATAGAAATAGGTTTCATGATGAGTTAATAATGAACTAATGATCTTAAATTGATGAAGAGAATGATCAAATGAATTGGTCATAAGAGATAGGCATGACACTTGAAAGGCTATTGATAAGTTGACATGCATAGAAGTGTTAAGTGTATTAAGATGATTGTTAAAGTGAATTGATATTAAGATCATGACATTATGCTTGAATTGAGAAAAGTATAGTGATTTATAATGTGTTTTCATATGAGCCTATGAAGGCTAAATGGGCAAGACTTTTAAAGTTAACATGTTATGTGCAAGTGATGAGTGCACATCTATGTGCAACTCTAAGTGTATACGAATGTTATACGTGAATGGGGTAGTTATAGGATAGGATAGCATGATGATTAAATATATACTAAGTATTGAATTAAATATTATGTTTGAGCTTAAGGAGTTTTAGAGGTCCAAGGGCTAAGAGTATTAAGAGCGAAGGAACCACAAGGTGAGTAAACATTATGTTATTATTACAAGCACAAGCTATCATGATATATGAACTTTTGACATTCTTGAAATCCAAGTTCTTTTCTATTCTCAAATACAATTATATGATTTCCTATAAAGCTTGGGTTGCTAAAGGATAATTGGTCTAAAGCCATTATTGTTATTTAATGATATGAAAGATCTTTTGAAATTATTACCTTACCTTACTTTCTTTCTGGAATCACACTCTTATCTTATCTTATCTTATCTTTCATAATGTCTTCAATGTATATAAGTGAATTGAGCAAGAGTCTTCACTCATAAGTAAATTCAAGTGAATTGAGTAAGATTCTTCACTCATGAGTGAATTGAGCAAGAGTCTTCACTCACGAGTGAATTGAGCAAGAGTCTTCACTCACAAGTGAATTGAGCAAGAGTCTTCACTCATAAGTAAATTCGAGTGAATTGAGCAAGAGTCTTCACTCACAAGTGAATTGAGCAAGAGTCTTCACTCATGAGTGATTTGACCAACAGTCTTCACTCATAAGTAATAAGTGTAATTTCTACAAACCTTGTTAAATTGCAATTTTTAAACCATGAGTTATGAATCATGAATTGTGAATCATAAACTACGTGTTGTAAGCTATAGGCCTTTTTAAGAGAATATATGTTATTGTTTAGGCTATGTTGTTTACTCATTGAGATCATCTATCTCACCCCTTTTCCTTGTGTGCTTCCAGGTGAGCAATATGAACAGGCAAGGTTATCGCTCAAGCAACCTACTCCACTTGGGAAATTTCCTTGTCAAGGTTACTATGATGTTATACTATGAAGAGTATTCTTAGACTTCTTAGATGCTCTAGGAGTTTCATTATTGGAATATTAATTATTTCATAAATTGTTTAGAGTCTTAAATATTCTTTTCGTATGGATTGTATTTGAAAGGATTTTTAATTTATGCTTTTGCTAGTTAAAATTTTCCTTATTATTGGATATTTAAGTTAATGTATGAGGTTTTGGTATAATCCTAAGTAGTAATTGTATATGTATGAGTGGGTTCTACAGATGTGGATGACCTTATGCCTCCCCATATTCTAGGATCATCATATCTCTGATATTGGGATGGCTAAAGTACATTTAGTCAAAGAAACAATATATTATGATAAGAAAACAGTACATTATTATAATTATGGATAAAAAAAAGGGAAAATAGTCTTTGATTTTTGTTCTTAAAAAGTTATTAGATTTAGCGGAGGCCAAAAAAAATTCCCTATGGGTGACTACGTAAGGCCATGCCCAGACTTGATCAACATATGGGCAACCAAATATAACTTGTGAGCATATTGCATTTTATTACAAGGATATAATCTACTCGGTTGATGAAGTGATATATTATGTAAGTCAAATAATTCTGGAATGTTGCTTAAAGGGTGGACAAGGAAATGAAAATTAGCATTGGCATATTTAAAATATAATTTTTGTAAGTGATTCATGACAAATTGATACTTCCCTAAACTGGTTATATCAGCTTGGAGACATGCTTGATCAATATGTGGGCCACTTAGTATATTTCTTAACAAAATATTATATATTTTAAATGGTAAAGTACATATAGCCAAAAAATAGTATATTATGATAGGAAAACAATACATTGCTTAATTTATCGATAAGAAAAGGGACAATAATCTTTGATTTTTATTCTTAACAATTTGTTGGATTTTGTGGAGGCCTAAAAAATTCCCTTTGGGTGACCACGTGAGGCTGTGCTTAAACATAATTCAACATATGGGCAAACAAATATAGCTCATGAGCATATTGCATTTCATTACAAGGATATAATCTACTTGGTCAATGAAATGATATATTATGTATGTAAAATAACCTTAGGATAAAGGGTGGATAAGAAAAAAAAAATTACCATTGGCATATTCAAAAAATAATTTTTGTAATTAGTTAATGACATAAAACACTAGCATGATATGGTTATATCAGCTTGGAGATATCTTGACCAATACATGGGGCACCAATTATATTTTTTAACTAGACAGTATATATTTAGAATGCTAAAGTACAATTACCAAATAAACAATATATTTTGACAAGAAAATAGTACATTACTTAATTTGTGGATAAGACAAGGGATAATACTATTTGATTTTTATTCTTAATAAGTCATTGGATTTAGCGAAGGCCAAAAAAATTCCCTTTTGGTGACTACGTGAGGTTGTGCTCGGACATGAGCAATGTATGGGTGTGAGACCTCGCTCGAGCACCTGCCCAGTCTACTAAAGGGAATCAAGATGCTCATTCAGGTTTAGACTTATGATGGAACTCTCGAGTTTGGATTGGTTGATTTTTAAAATGATTTTGGGAGTCACCACCCTAATTTATTTTTAAATGGAAAAATTAAGAAAAAACCCAGTTGGCTCCAATTCATTAATTTTTAATTAATTTGCCCATGGATAAAATCACTAGCCTCAAACTAGGTTGAGTTTGGGGACTAAGTTTTTAGTTTTAAATAATCAAAATTTGGCTCTTAAGTTTAATTTGTCTTTAGAAAAAATTAATTTCATGAATGAAAAATATTATATGACAATTAATTAAATGTATGAGCATGGTATGAGTGTAATGAGAAAATCAAAACGAAGTATTCACAAATTACATTAATTAAATAAAAAGGAAAAGGGGATTGATTGGGATTTGGATTTAGATTCCAAATATGCCTACATACCCCATTGAATAGGGATCAAAACCCACGTAGTTCGCTCCATGATTAAGTGGAGGAGTTTAAGAGTTGATTAGATTGATTTTGGTTTGGGTGTTTTGAGAGTGAGGAAAAAGGCTGATACCTTTGCTTTTGGTAGGGAGAGGGTTTTACCCGATCGAAGTTCCGTTTTATCAGGACCAAGTGATTAGATGGATTGGAAGATTATTTAATTAATTAAAATGATTAATTAACTAATTAATATGATGAAATGGATGGATTGATGGATTAATTAATTAAGATGATTAATTAATTAATTTGGATGAAGGGTGGATTAAGAAAAAGAATTAATTCGATTTTTGAAAAAAAAAAGAATGATTTTTGAAAAAAAGAGTGATTAATTAATTAATAAAAAAGATTAATTAATTAATTAATTGAGTGATTAATTAAAAAGAGTTTTAGTTAATTAAAAAGATTAATTAACTTGGTTAGGGTGAGGTGATTAATTAATTAAAAGATTAATTAATTAAGTAGAGAGTGATTGGATGGAGAAGAAGAGAGGAATTTGAGGATAGCAATCTATTCAAATTCAAGAGGTGTGTTGAAATGAAAGATAGAGGGAAGTATTTATAGAAGAAGTAGATGAGGGTAGTTTAGGTAGTGAAAATGTGAAAAGACAATGAGGGATAGGACTACAAAGGGCTGAAAATTGGACTAGAAGAGGTAAAAAGGTCATTTTCTGCACAGGTAGGGCCTATGAACAGTCAGAAGGTTGCAGAACCTTGTGCGGCGCTGCACCAAACCTATGCGGCACTGAACTAGGCTTATGCAGCATGCCGCATGCAAGGTGTGTGGCATACCACATGTCACCTGGCACATTTTTTGAGATTTTTTTTAAAGATTAATCGTTGGTATGGAGTTTGGGAAATTTGGATGTCCGGTGGCAATGTAATTGAAGGCTAAAAAATTTTCTTTCAGGGGCGCTGCCTCTGAACCCTTATCCACTAACCGGTTGGTAAGACCACTATAATGGCTCTGCATAATGCATTAAACTCAGCAAATGCTAAGGCTGAGTTTGGATGATGAGGGTGCAAAATTGAGGGTTCATAATGGGCAACAAAATATAGCTTGTAAGCATATATTATTTCATTACAAGGCTACCATTTATTCAGTTGAAGAAATGATATGATATATTTGTCAAATAACTAGTACTTTGCTTATAGGGTGGATAGGGAAACAAAAATTACTGTTGGCAAATTCAAAATATAATTTTCATAACAGGTTCATGACATGAAATACTACCATGAATTGGTAATATCAACTTAGTGACATACATGACCAATACCTAGGCCACCTAGTATATTTTTTGACAAAACTGCATATATTTACAATTCTAAAGTACATTTAGCCGAAGAAACAGTATATTTTGACAAGAATACAGTACATTGCTTTAATTGCATATAAAAAAGGGAGAATACTCTTTGATTTTTGTTCTTAACAAGTATTGGATTTAGTAGAGGCCAAAAAAGTTTCCTATTGATCACTAATTGAGGCTATGCTCAGACATGCGTAATCTATGGGCAACTAAATATAGCTCATGAGCATATAGTATTTCATTATAGGGCTACAATCTAGTCAATTAAAGAAATGATATGATATATTTTACAAATAACTAGTACATTGCTTAAAGGGTGGATAAGGAAATGAAAATTACCATTATCATATTCAAAATATAATTTACGTAATTGGTTCATGACATGAAATACTACCATGAACTAGTTATATCAGCTTAGCAACATACTTGATCAATACTTGGACCACCTAATATATTTCTTAAAAAATGTATATATTTACAGTGCTAAAGTATATTTAATCAAAGAAACAATATATTATGACAAGAAAATAGTACGTTGTTTTAATTATGGATAAGAAAATGGGAGAATACTCTTTGATTTTTATTCTTAATAAGTCATTGGATTTAGTGGAGGCCAAAAAATTCCCTTTGGGTGACTACGTGAAGCTGTGCCTAAACCTGATCAACATATAGGCAACCAAATATAGCTGATGAGCATATTGCATTTGAATACAAGGATACAATCTACTCAGTTGATGAAGTGATATATTATGCAAGTCAGCTAACCATAGGACATTGTTTAAAGGGTGGATAGGGAAATGAAAATTACGATTGGCATATTTAAAATATAATTTTCATAAGTGGTTCATGACAAACTGATACTACCTTGAATTGGTTATATCAGCTTGGAGACATACTTGACCAATATATGGGCCACCTAGTATATTTCTGATTGGCATTTTGCAACATTGGGAGTTTTACATTTATAATAGCTCAACGACTAATTCTACCCTAGCTCTAGGCAAGTGCACCTATCGTTTAGGTAATGTAGCAGTAACAAGGTTGATCCACAGAGACACCAACATAAGTACTAGCTCAAACTTAAATTATTGTCTAGTTGAAACAAATTCAAGATTAATTAAACTAAACTATTTAAAACTAATATATGAAAGCAATAAAGGATAGATGATAGAAAATCAATAGCGAAGTTCATCTAGATATTGAATTCCCCTAGCCTCTCATACATGTCAAGAACAATAGTATGAATCATTCAAATAATGAATTGAATTGGACTCTCACTAAATTAAATAGAAACCTTTCTCAAGTGATTAAATCCCTAACTTCCTAAGTATTACAAAGGAATCTCTTCTCAACCTATAATCAAATAGGAGCAACATTAAATTCAAGAGATTAACATCCAAAGAGGTCTTGTAGGTCTATCTCTAGCACCCTAATCAACTCTCTATTCCTATGAGTGATCTATCTACATTAGGGCATCTTTACTCATCCAATATAGAAACAAAATCTAATCAACAAACCAATAATTGCCAATAAGAATAAATATCATAAATCATGAAAATAAAACAATCCAAAGATAAATTGATTCAAAATAAATTATTCAATTCATACAATTAAGAACTAGGGTTCATCTTTATCTAGATATAACAAATTAGTTCATAGCAGAGAATTGAAATAAAGAATATAAGAGAAAGTAAAGGAAACTCAAAAAATCCATGGATGATGAGAAATCCCTGCTTCAATCTTCATTCCTCTTCAAAATCTGTAGCTTATTGGATATTTAACATGAAAATTCTACACAAAACTCCCTCTCACCCTTTTATGAGGGCAGCTATTAAAAACCTAGGAGAAAAAGCTCCCCTTTTTTTTTTTTAATGTAAATTTTGTCCTTTTATAGTGCTTCGAGGCTTATTAGGGTTTGGATAGGTGTCAAGCATGGATTGGCCAATTTTTGCCATGTCATTACAGCTAGGCTAGGTGCCCAGATACAATATCTGAATTTCATGCCAATTTTGGATTAGAAAATGAAGGAATTAGAATTTTTCATCTTCTTATATTTGTAGCTCTTTCTCTTAGCTTTCCAACGGTACTTAAAGGCTCAATTGGACCTTTGTAGCTTAAGTTATACTCAAAATACTATAAGGTGTTCTAAGCTATTAAAACTCCGTAGCGTCACACGTCCAGGGACATGGCCGTGGCTCTTAGGTGTGTAAGGCTACTAGAATTCAAGCTAAATGACATGATCAGTGACATGGCCATGTTATTGGGTGTGACTAGCCAAAAATTACCTAAAAAGTGCACCATTTCTCAATTTTTAATCGCAATTTGAGCTCAAATGATAACAACATTCCAAAATATGAATAATTTCTAGAAATTACTCTGAAAAGCACTTGAACAAACAAATTAAACTCAATTTAAATAATAAAACATGCTAAATCAAGGGGTAAAACATACGAATTTATGCACTTATCAATTTTTTAACAAAATATTATATATTTATAATGGTAAAGTATATTTAGTCAAAAAAATAGTATATTGTGTTAAGAAAATAGTACATTACTTAATTTATCGATAAAAAATGGGATAATAATCTTTGATTTTTATTCTTAACAAGTCTTTGGATTTTGTGGAGGCTTAAAAATTCCCTTTGGGTGACTACGTGAGGCTGTGCCCATACAGGATCAACATATGGGCAACCAAATATAGCTTGTGAGCATACTGTATTTCACTGGAAGGATATAATCTACTTGGTTGATGAAACAATATATTATGTATGTAAAATAACCTTAGGATATTGCTTAAAAGGTGGATAAGGAATAATAATATCGTTGGTGACACATCCTAATTTTTAGAGATATGATGGTCCTAGAACATGGGGAGACATAAGGTCACCCATGCCCGTAGAACCCACTTAAGCATATAAAAACATTACCTAGGATCATACCAAACCTTATGCATCAACTTAATTAAAATATTTATAAGAAAAACCTTAAGTTATGAAAGAATAGTTAAAATATACTTTAAACAAAATCTCTAAGGAAATAACATTTAAGACTCTAAATAATTTATCAAATGAATAATATTCCAAAATAAAACTCATCAAACAAGAACTCTCGGAGTGTTTAGAGACTCATCATAACATAGCATAGTAATAAACTTTGATAAGGGAATTTCCCAAGCGGAGTAGGTTGCTTGAGCGATCACCTTGCCTCCTTATAATGCTCACCTAAAACTATATAAGGATACGGGGTGAGATAGATGATCTTAATAAGTAAACAATAAAACTTCTAAAATAACACATATCCCTTTAAAAGGGTTCAAAGTTCATAAATCATGGTTTGCAAATAAGCAAGGTTCATAGAAATCAACTTGTAACTTATAAACTTGTAAAGAGTGATGGCTATTGCCGTAGTCACTTAAGTGAGAGGTGGCAACATACCAAATTCCAACTCCCAACTTGTAACTTGTAAAGATTTGTGAAACTAATCAGGCTCCATGGCTAGAGCCACCCCTTCAAGCTAAGGTGGATATACTACCCTTATCCATTGGGTTACCATGTGCACAGGTTCCGATGATTACTCACATCGGCATGAGGATTTCTGCATAAAGGGTTCATGGCTACCATAGCTACAGTTAATGGCAATCACTTATAATAATAGCTTTTAAGAATGTAATCACATGTAACATAATGGCAATACTAGTTTAACTTGTTGAACAAAAGATAAATAACAGTGTGGTTCTAGAAAGAAAGTAAGGTAAGGCAACAATTCACAAAGGTTCTTTATTATCATTGAATAATAAAAAATGGTTTTGGACCAATTGTCCTTTAGCAACCCAAGTTTAATAAAGAAATCATATAGTCATAATTGGAAATGGAAAAGAACTTGGGTTTCAAGATTCTCAAAGGTTCACATATCTTGATAACTTGTACTTGTAACATGAACATATTGTTTACTTACCTTGTGGTTCCTTTGCTCCTAGTACTTGTAGCTCTTGAACTTCTAATAATCCTCAAGCTCTATCATACATTACAATTCAATACTTAGCATTTGCTTACATCATGCTATTCTATCTTATAACTACTTCATGCACATATAACATTCACATATACTTAGAGTTGCACTTAGAAGTGCACTCATCACTTGCACATAACATGTTGACTTTTAAAGTCTTGCATACTTAGCCTTTATAGGCTCATATGAAATCACATTATAACTCATACTATGAATTTTCTAAAGTCAAACACAATATAGCATGATCTTAATATCAATTCAATTTAACATTCAACTTAGTACACTTAACACTTTTTATATATATCAACTTAACAAGTAACCTTAAAGAGTCATGCTTATTCCTTTTCACCAAATCATGCAATAAATCGCATAGCCAATTGAAAGTCATTAATTCACAATTAACACATCGTAAGGCCCAATTCACATGCTACTTAATCATATACACATGTTAATCATAACATAGTTGTAGCGTTATGAAACCCTAGGTAGGCCGAATTGTCTCTAGGCTTTATCTAGAGTTATTCCTTCAACCAACATGTAATTAAATCATTTATCATTCATGTATACATATCAATAATTATTAAAACATATCATATAAAAATTATAGGCATTGGGATCTAAATCCCTATGTAGACCAAATACATACTTTTATGGAGAACATGAACTTTCTTCTTTTTCGCGCTTTCTGTTCATTACCGTAATATGCAAAAACATGACTTAAATCAATATTTTTCATGTAAACATGATAAAAATCATTTTAGAACACATTAATGCAGGAATCATCACCTCCCCATAGTTTATACACATGAAAATTCTAACTTTTAAGTTTTAGGATGAAAACCATGAATTTTCTTATTTTTCATACTTTTTGATCATTACTGTAATATATAAAAATATGATTTACATCATTATTCTTCATCTAAACACAACAAAAATCAAGGTAGAACACAACAATAAACAAATCGGTAGCTCCCACATATATAATTGCATGAAAATTTCAACTTTGGTTTTAGGGTTTACCTTTGGTGGATTCGCAAGGAAAGAGTTGTATTTACGGTAAAAAATTAGTTTCTCCTTCAAACAAAATGTAATACCCAAGGTTTTCCTAACCTATTAGAGTTAGCAATGGAAACACTATAATGTCCATATATTGTGCCATTGAAGGCCTTTCTGACACCACAAGAACCATAAGAATATCATAAAAAGTAATTTTAATAGATAATGTGACAACAAGTAAAGAATGTAATCAATTTTGATAAGTACTCTTAGGATAAAGTGAAAGTCAAACTGAGTTTGACTTAATGTGACTATGTTAATAATTTATTTGAAATGTGAATCTAAAGTGCTAGTGAATAGGTGTTGACATCTCTTAAGACATTGGGAGATGATGATAGTGATATGAGAAGTTGAATTCAATTAAAGTTATAATGGTATAATAGAGGTCAAACTTAGCTTGATCCAATGAGCTTACATGATATACATACTTGAACAATGCTATTGAAGGGCTAGTAAATGTGCATTATGATATGTATATAATTTATCTAATAATGTCTAGAGTGTATGGTATATTTGAAGGTAGAATTATATATATTATAGTGAAAGGAAAGAAATGGGAAATGTATTAAGTTACCAAACTTGAAATGTACATATATAGATTTTTTAATGGGCTTTTGTACTCAAAAGCCCAAGCCCATTAAATGGCTAGCCCATAAGGCCCATAAATGGATAAACCTAAGCGTTAACTAGAGTTAAGAATGGTTAACTAAGGTTGAGTTAGATGTTGGGAAAGCAAGTCACCATTTTTTACTAAGTCAATTCCTTTTCTAACTTGAATTCTTACTTCACCCACACCTAAGTCTACATTCATTTTGCTCTTTCCAAGCTATATAATGATGATCATCACCATTGTAAAGAAAATCCTAGCCCTCCAACTTGGTCAAATCATAGCCATCTATTAAGATTAAATCTTAGCAATTGGATTGAGCTTGATCAAATCTCCACCATCCAGCCCATATTATATATATATATATATATATATATATATATATATATATATATATATACATATATATATATACATATATATATATATATATATATATATATATATATATATATATATATATATATATATATATATATATATATATATATGCAAAATTTATGTTATGATCATCATTTTCCTATCTCTACACCAAAGTTCCATAACCACAAAAGAAGCTCTCTCTTTACACAATAACAACAAGAACTTTAGTAAACCAAAGCTAACCAAGGTAAGGAATCATATTCATCTTCTCATATCTATGTTTTAAGATTGATTGTAGTATCTTGGTTATATAAAATCTCTTCAACACTAAATGTAAATTTCAGCCAATACTAAAAAATGATCAAGGAGGTGTTCTAAGTTCTAATTGAATACATCTATGGTTACTTTAGATGAAGAATAGTGATTTAGAAGTGTTGAAATGAACTTTAGAAACTTGGTTCAAGACTTGAACATATTGGAGACATAATATAGTTTAAAAGGAGAACTTGATGTTCTAATGCTAGATATTTACAATTAAATGATCATATAGGTTTTATGTTATGTTAATTTCATAATTCCATGATTGATTTGAAGATTGGATGAGGAATTAATAGTTTTCCCCAAATTCTAGGGTTTATGGAAAAATTGGGAATTTTGAGAATTGAACTTGGATTCATGAAATTGAAGGGAAAATCAAGCTTAAGAATGGGGTGTCATATGATTTGTATAATGTTAATTTTGAAATTCAGTCGATAGAAATGATTTTCCCCAAGATTAATGAACTAAGTTCGTTTATGAAATTGATGTTGGGAATAGTATTAACTTTTTTGAATACTATAAATTTTGTAAATTGATGTTACTCAAAGTTGAAATGTGAAATTGAGAGGAAAGGAATTATCGTTCCTTAAATGAATAACTATGGCCATTTTTGGAACTACTAAGAAAAATGTTAAAATTAGTAATAAGTATATGTATAGTGTATCTTAACCTTAATGGTGATAAGTTGATATGAATCCCAAACGACCTGCTTTGAGACCTAATACCTTTATGCTTGGAAGTGACTCCCTCATAAAGTCAAATCAAGTTTGCAAGGAAAAATCTCAACTCAATGATGAACTTATGTCAAGGAACCTTGGTATGATGTGAACAAAACAAAGTAATTAACTCTGGATGTTTGGATTGTTGGTTCAAGCAAAAACCAAAATTGAGAATTTTCTCACAAAGCACAAGGCTGTATTTTCAAATTATCAAAAGTCTTTCTCTTTTTAGCTTAGTTAAGTATTTATATCATCTTAGCTAGATTACAAACCCTAACATTCTTATTACAAAATTCAAACTTGGGCTTAATTTAAATAAATTAAAAAGCCTAAAAACTAATTAAAATACTTAAAACAAAAAAAAGGATAGATATGGGCTTAATAAACAAAATAAGCCCAATGACAATATGGGAATAATGAAAAATAATTAAAATTGAAAATAGAAGGCATAGGCAGCCCAACCTATTATGCCTAGCTCGCCTGACGCCTCAACCCAGCTTGCCCGATGCCTCAGCCTAGCTCGTCTGACGCCTCATCATCTTGAAGAGATTTCTTGAATTCCTTTTTAGGCATATATGTGTATACTTCTTGCAAGGCTATTGGATTCCTATCGTTCCCTCCCTCCTCAAAAGGATTCGACCTCGAATGTGTACTTCTATTAAGGAGACAAGGATTTGAAACAAAAATTGAAGAAGTAACATAACATCTATCTTGGAATTGTAGCTTGTAGATTATTCCTCCAAAACGAAAAGCCCTTTGTCTATAGATAGGAATTTGTAGCACATGGCTGCAATTCCTTCCATTCATAATTCTGATCTTCTCTGCATCCTTCTAGGTTACTTGGATTGTATTGAATGTAGAATCACCATCATGTTTTCTCCATGGCAATCCTTCTTTGAAACTCTAAAAAAGAAAAGCAAGAAAACTAGAGGAAAGTAAAGGAAACTTGTTAGTGAATAACACCCTTTTTTTCTCTTTCAATCACACACACTCCTTTTTCTTTTTCTTGACTTAAATCTTCACTCTTTTTTCTTTTCAAATCTTTACACTTATTTTTTTGTTTCAAATCATCACTCTCTTTTCTTTTCAAGTCATTCTCGAATACTTCCACAGGAGTAAGAGGTACAAGAGTAATGTGTTTGTGATCCTTGTCAAAAGTGTATCAATTTTTAAAACCATCATGTATGGCCCTTCTATCAAACTACCAAGGCCTTCCCAAAAGAATGTGACCAACTTTCATAGGCACAATATCACAAAGGACTTCATCTTTGTGCCTATATATAGAAAAGGCAACTAACACTTGTTTGGTAACCTTAAGACCAGCACTCTCATTAAACCACTTTAAATGATAAGGGTTAGGATGTTTCAAAGTGGGTAATTTAAGCTTTTTAATAAGGTTGTAACTAGCCACATTAGTATAGCTACCTCCATCAATGATTAGATTACAAACTTTGTCTTGAATAAGGCACCTAGTGTAAAACAAGTTTTCCCTTTGCTAGTTATCTTCTACTTGAACCTGTGAACTCAAAACCCTTCTTGTGATCAACAACTTTCTCGTTATAGCATTGCTATGATTTCATCTCCATTATTTTCTTGATCACTTATGTTTTCCAAATGGGGCATGTTGTCATTATCATCATCCTTGTCACTTTCAAAAAATAGCTCTCCATGGAATGTGATCATCACCCTCTTATTAGGGCATCGGGAAGCGACATGTCCTGAACCTAAACACTTAAAGCATTTAATATCACGAGAATGGTTTGGAGTTTCAAATTTACCTTTCTCCCTCTCCTTTGACATAAGTGCAGCTTGTCCCTTTCTTGAATCGAATTTGGACTTCAAACTAGTCCGGAGTTTCAGATTTACCTTTCTCCCTCTCCTTTGACATAAGTGCAGCTTGTCCCTTTCTTGAATCGAATTTGGACTTCAAACTAGTCCCCACATCTTCCTTCTAACTTGATTTTCATGGCTTGGATGAATATGAAGAAGATGAACTTTGATTGTTGCTCTTGTACCGAAGTTGCCTCTCAACCTTGATTACCATATGCAACATATGCTTAAGCTCCACATAATGTTGTAATTCAACAACATTGGCAATGCCTTCATTCAGCCCATGTAGAAACCTAGCCATGATGGCCTTTCTATCTTTATCAATGTTAGCTCGAATCATAGCAACTTAAATCTTTTGGTAATACTCATCCACGCTCTTAGATTCTTGAGTAAGGCTTTGTAATCTATTGTGCAAATCCCTATAAAAATGGGTAAGGACAAAACACCTTCTCATTAAAGCTTTAAGATCTTCCCACACGTCAATGGGCCATTCTTAATTCCTTCTTCTTCTTTACTTGGTGTCATCCCACCAAGTAATGGCATAATCTTCAAATGCGACCATGACAAGCCTCAATTGTTTTGTTCCAGTGTAGTCATGATAATCAAACACTAGCTCCATCTTTTTTTCCTAATCAAGGTATACTTCTAGATCATTTTTGCCTTTGAATGGAGGAATTGTTAACTTGATACCCCTATTACTTTCTTGCCCTCTCTCCCTTCTATATCCTCTTCATTTTGTGGTATCATCTTCAAATTCATTATTGGATCCAAAATCTTCACCATCTTGCCTTCTTTGGACTCTCCTTCTAGGTGGAGTTTATTCTAAATTTGCTCTTTTTAGCTCATCAAGATCAGTACTATATCTTTATCGTGCCACCCAATTGAACATTCAAACATTGTAAGCTTTGTTGAATAGCTTGCATATTGAAGGCTTGGTCATTATCTTGGTTATTAGTCTTTTTTTTTTTTTTGAACCTGCAAAAATAGGTAAGTAAAGCAAAATAATCTCACTTCACTCCCTCACATGTTTTTCACTCAAGTAATAAACCACTTAAGTTCACTCGTGTTTATTTTCATACAAATCAGCAGGTTTTTCTCTAGATAAACTCACACTCTTACCTTTTACCTGTCAATTCTCTATTTTAGTTCTTACAAGAGCTAATTTCCAAAAAGACACAAAATTAATTTTTTTTGCTCAACAATTTAACCAAGATTTAAAAGTGAAATTTGACATAAATTTAAAACAAAACAGAAACCCTAGATGATTTCGACAAGGATGGGACAAAGACACAAAAACACGAATTTTGCTAATAAATTGGGAAAATTATAAAATTAAATAGAAACAAAATAGATAACAAGATGAGAAGAACACAACTAACAACACTCAAAATGGAGTTTTCTACATAAAGTTATAACAAAATGAAATTTACTGAGAAACCAAAAAATGTGAATTTCGAGGCCTAAATGATAGAATTTGGCTGAAAAACCACAGACATCATGAGTAAAGTTGGTGACTTTTGATCATTGGCCCATTTCCCTTGGAACTATGTACACAAAAGGATCAAAGAACGCGATTTTCTCAACACTAAAAAAAAAATTTTGAATTTCCGAATTGCAACTATAAAGAAATAGATTAGGGTTAACAAACAAAAAAGAAAGCAAAGACAACACTGCAAATGAAAAAGGAAATAATAAAAGAAAGATTAGAATAAATCAGGATAGGAAAAGGAAGCTCAAATAGAAATTGGAAGCAAATCCTATTTTGTTTTGGAAGGTAGGCTTGATTTGGTCAACTTCTTAATTCTCCTTGGTTTGGTTGGAATTCCAGCAATCTTGCTTTTCCTGTCTGCTCTAGAATTAGAAACAAGCACTATATATATTCCTATATAATTCTAATTTTGCTAAGATTCTTTCCTTTTTCTTTTCTTTTCCTTTCCTTGGCTGATTTCAAGATTCCTTTTTTTTGGGTTGATTTCTTTCCTTTTTTTTTTTTTCTTCTAGCCAAATGCTCTTTTTTTTTTTTTTTGTTAATTTAGCAACAATTCAAAAGGAAAAAAAAATAAACAAATAGAAGATCAAATGCAAGAAGCCGATGAAAATATAAAGAATGAAAGGAACAAAAATACAAATGGATATTAGACAAAGAAACAAACGAACATCAAGACAAAGGAAAAACAATTCTAGAATTTTTTTTTTTGATTTTGGAATTTAGACTTGAAATCACAAGGAAATAGAATTAATGAAAATGGGAAAAAATAGAAAACAACAAATGAAAATGAAATTAATGGAAATAAGAAAACGAAAACAGAAAACATAATGAAACAAAAGGATATAACCTAATTTAGAGCGTAAGCTTTGATACCAAACTGATATGAACCCTAAACGATTTGCTTTGAGACCTAATACCTTTATGCTTGGAAGCAACTCCCTCAAAAAGCCAAATCAAGTTTGCAAGGAAAAACCTCAACTTAATGACGAACTACCCTTATGGTCTTTTCACATTTTCATTACCTAAACTACTCTCACCCACTTTTCCTATAAATACTCCCCTCCACTTCTCATTTCTACACACCCCTTGAATTTGAGTAGATTGCTATCCTTAAATTCCTCTCTTCTTCTCTGTTTAATCACTCTCTAATTAATTAATTAATCTTTTTAATTAATTAATTACCTCACCCTAACCAAGTTAATTAATCATTTTAATTAACTAAAACTCTTTTTTTAATTAATCACTTAATTAATTAATTAATTAATCTTTTTAATTAATTAATTAATCACTCTTTTTTAAAAAATCATTCCTTTTTCCAAAATCAAATTAATCATTTTCCTTACCCTTCCTCCAAATTAATTAATTAATTTTTTAATTAATTAATCTATCCATCCTTTTCATCATATTAATTTGTTAATTAATCATTTTAATTAATTTATTAATCTTCCAATCCATCCAATCACCCGGTCCCGATAAAACGAAACTTCGGTCCGGTAAAACCCTCCACCCACCAAAAGCAATGGTATCAGCCTTTTTCCCTCACTCTCAAAACACCTAAACCAAAATCAATCTGATCAACTCCTAAACCCCTCCATTTAATTGTGGAATAAATTACGTGGGTTTTGATCCCCATTCAATGGGGTACATAGGCACGTTTGGAATCTAAATCCAAACCTCAAATCCAAATCTCTATCAATCTTTTTTCCCTTTTTAATTTGTGGATATTTTATTTTTCTCCTTACACTTATGTCATATTCATGCATCTTATTTACAATTATCATCTTATAATATTTGTCATTCATGAAATCAATTTTTCAAAGTCAAATTAAACTTAAGAGCCAAATTTTAATTATTTAAAACCAAAAACCTAGTCCCCGAGCTCAACTTGGTTCCAGGCTAGTGATTTTATCTATGGGCAAATTAATTAAAAATTAATGAATTGAAGTCAACTGGGTTTTTCCTTAATTTTTCCATTTAAAAATAAATTAGTGTGGCGACTCCTAAAAATCATTTTCAAAATCAACTAATCCGAATCCGAGGGTTTCATCATAAATCTAAACCCAAATGAGCATTCTGGTCCCCTTTAGTGGACCGGGCAGGTGCTCGAGTGAGGCCTCACAATTGGCGATTGCGCTAGGGACTGATTGCCACTTTTTTTTCAATAAAAGGGAAAATAAGATGATTACTATTTGGTTAAGGAAAAATTTTCCAAAATAATCTCCATTTGGCTCATTAAGTATAATTTGACTTTCATGCATTCTTTGCATAATAAAGGCTCCTTGCCTAGACCTTAGCTTTAGGAAAACTTTTGGATGGCGAGTAGCATTGGCTCGATGACTCTCTTTGAGTATGTTGGGAGATAGTGAAAGCATTCCACCTCGTGATGAATTCCCGATCATTTCAGTGGTGTAACGAGCAATCAGTACTGTTGGACCCATGTGAGGCTCCTTGTGTCACATGTGGTTAGGTATATCGATGCTCTAGTGGGATGGGGACCTTTAAATCAAACCACATTTCATCTTTGTACATATAGCAACCCTAGCCTTTGACCTTAGGTTCCATATACGATAATAATCAATACTCTTGCATATCCATGAAACCTTTTTCTGCATGCATCACGTCATGATTATGTATACATAACATGAGAAACTTGATAAGGTAAGCCCTCAAACATGTCAAAGACCTAAATCGGTGATTCGTTACCCCAAAACACCTTACACACTCACCTTGTCAACATGTGACCCTATAACCAACCATGTGGAAGGAATCCTTTTCCCAACACACCTTCACATTCATGCCATTTTCTCCTTCATAATTCTATATTTTTACCCATTTTTTCTATTTGTTTTCTGTTTAAAGGTACTGATGGCCAACACCTTCAGCCCCTTTGACCAAGAAGTAATAAGCACCTTTTTTACCAACCTCCTTAAGAAATAAGAGGAAACTTTTTAAGCTGCACTCACCACTACTCTTCAGACCTAAGCTAAAACTTTCACCAATGCTGTCAATGCCTAGTCTGCCACCTTTATTGATGCCCTCAACTCCCAATGCCAGTTGATCATCAATGAGGTTAAGGAAATGACCAAGGCCACTGTCACTCCCCCTCCTACTTGTGTTGAGCTTGCATCTGCCCAAGCCAGGACTAGCCATGCCCCTACTCCTACTCCTCCTATTATCGATCTCACTGATAAAGGGAAAGCACCTAAGACTCTAAGCTCTCCTACCATGGACTTAAACATAACCACTCCCTCTTCCATAATGAATCCTTTTTAAAGTAGAGATTTCTTTAGCTTTCCCGAAGCTAAGAAATTGATGGAGAAAGTTGAGGCCATGGTAAGAACACTCAAGAACATCAAAAAACATGAGGACATGATAAATATTCCACCAAAATTTAAAATGTCGGTCATAGACTTAATGGCACCACATGTCCAAAACTCACCTTAAGATATATATGGGTGCCATGAGACCTTTCGGTGTGGATGACGAGCTTCTTGCTCAATTATTCCAACAAACCTTAATCAGAGCTGCTATTAAGTGGTTACTAGATCTCGACCAAAATCACAAGAAGCCTTGGGATGACATATGTAATGCATTTGTCAAGCAATACCACTACAATATCAAGGTGGATGTCACACATCGAGATTTGGAAACCACCAAATAAAGGCCAAAAGAATCCTTCACCACATTCCTTACAAGGTGTAGGACAAAAGCGGCTCAAATGGTGAATCGTCCATCTGAAGTAGAACAAATTGACATCATCATCAAAAACTCCTCCCCAAATATCAGGCTCATCTATAAACTCAATACCTCCCCAACTTCAAAGCTCTTATTACCACTACTACCAAGATCAAGGATTTGATTTAATCAGGATGAATCAATGATGAATCCTCTAGGTATCACAAGAACAACAATTACACAACCAACTCCACCACCCAAAGAGAAGGAGAGGTAAATGTTGTCTCTTATCACTAGCTAATGAGGTTGGAAAGGAGGATTTTTTTTTAAGCTGGGCATGCTCCTCAACATCATTTACAAGAAAGCCTTAGAGGCTATATTTATTAGGCCCTTAGAACCACAACATCCTCCAAACCCCTTGCCCAAGAGTTATAACACAAATGAGCATTGCAACTATCATTAAGGGCCAGGGCACAAAACTAATACGTGCAAGCCTTTGAAGCACAAAAATCAAAACCTCATTGATAGTGGAGACATCATTGCTCCCAAATCTAAAGTTTAACACCACCATCTATCCCTTTTTGAACCACTAAGCTCACCTGACCATCTTGAGCTTCACCTGATAATTGGCACTTTGAGAAGAATTTCGCCCTGTTGTGCGCCTATCCAATTCCTCTGAGTCCATGTATGAGTCATTTGAGTCTTTGTCTAAATCACCTGACTCAAAGGTTGCATCATTGAGTTTGTTTCTATTAAATCTTTCTTTGAATTTAAGTCTATCAGATCTTACCCTTCAGAGTCTGTATTATGCCTTTTCGGCTTATCCTTTAATGTACTCATGATGAGACTCTTTTATTAGTAATAAAAGTTTGAACTTTCTGATTTGCTTTAATTTCTTTCTAATTCATCTTTAAATGGGACATCTTTAAAAAAATAAAAAAAGAAAGAACAACAAAAAAGAAAAATATAAAAAATACAAAAAAAAAGTGATGAAAAAGGTAAAAGGATCAATCGATTATGGCACAAAAAGAAAAAAATCCAAAATCCCATACATTGCACTTGCATGGCAGTAGTATAAAAGCTCATGAGCTGTTTTGTACAAGACAAGATATGGATGATCTAAGCATCACAGTTCATGAGATCACGATCTACACACACAAGAAACCTATCAAGGAGAAGCTGTGGAGAATGAAGATCATGATTATCGATGGAGATTAGCCAAGCACTTCAACTAAAAGATGAGAGACAAGTGTTCACAAGAAGGAAATCTAGTTCTAGGAGAAATCTAAGCCCCCATCCATGATCTAAGAGAAAGTTCAAGCTAAACTAGGTTGGACAGTGTAAGCTCAAGAAGATCCTATCCGACGAAGGCATCATCTTCACGGACGTTGATTGAAATGAATTCTCCCATCCTAGCAATCTGGATCAGTTGAAACAATACATCATCTGAAGATGACATTTGCATTTTATTTCTATTTTCATGCATATGTAATCAAAACTACGTGGACTTGATTCTCCCTAAAAATAAGAAAAATTAATGATAGACAACTAATGTAAGGGATACGTAGGTAGCCCGACTCGGGTGCGGTCAAAATCATAATACAAAATATTTTATTTGCATCGTATTCTCATTTTCTTTGTGCCTAATACATCATTCACTTAATTCTTTTGCCTAACCAAAAAGAAAAAAAAAAGAAGAAAAAGAAGAATGCTCGCTAAGCTGAAAACCTGAGAGGGCGGCTTAGGCAAAAATTAGAGCAAAAATAAAAGATGTCTCAGTTAATGATGATCAGATCTTGCAAAATACAAACCCATCATAAAGGATACCCTTTCAATGTCGTCTATAGCTTATCTTATTTTGTGTAGTCCTATCAACCTGTAATTATTTCAAAAAAAAGGGTCATGTCTGAAGTCATGGTCTGGCCAATCCTCCTCTGCCTCCTGAGATGCAAATGTCTCGTGTCCTTATCAAAGTTAAAGTTTATCAATCACTACTGCAACCTGTGGTGTTGCACTTCCAATACATCCTCGAGTCTTCTTCAAAGAATAAGTCACACCCTTTGTTTAGGCTACAATCCTCTTGCTACCAGTGGCTTCTCATACAGTCTCTCCTTCCTTAGCTACTTCATCCTTTATTCCTCTCGGCAGGGCAGCCTAGTACTCTTTCTCAATTGGCCAAACCACCTTTATCAACTACCTAGCATACGTCTCTGTGGGTCCAAGTGAAATCCCAAAATAAAACAGCATGACAACTTCTTAGCTAGCCGCCCTCTGAGAGCTCTGGTAATGAAAGCTGTAATTTGCATAGACTCCAAGAAAGAAAAACTGGGGGCATGTCTTGAGTTTGCCCCATCTATTTCAAAACCCTTATTCCATGGCCAAAGGCCATTCAAACTAAATCCAACAAGCAAACCACTTGATACCCATGGCCCCAGTTAAGAGAGATCTAATCCTTCATCATTGGCAGTACTAAAAATGTGTGCTCTGAGGGCAAGCTGCAAGCAACCATCCTATCTGATCTTTGACCGAGTCTTAATAAAGCATGTGTAGACTGAAAAATAGGGGCCACTATATGAAAATGATCCATCAACTACACTTCCAAAATAACCTAAAACTTAAAGTAGACACCCACAAAGCACCTCCAATAGAAAGGGTAAGAATAGATAAAATTTTCTCATTTGGTGAATAACTGGCAAGACAGTTCATCTTTTTAAATCTTGAACAAAGTAATTGAGGCTCATTACTGTCTTTGCCAGCACAGCTCTAACCACAAAATGCTTCTGTTCCATCTGCCACTCTAGCATCTCCCTAATCAACAGACCCATAACTAACACTCAAATAGAAAATCAAGGTCCTTATGTTGAGCCTCTGCACCCCTCATATCTCCCTAGTCACCGAAATCATGGAACTTCTCAATCACAGTGATCAAACTCACTTGACCATCACCAACCATCATCTAGCTTGCAACATCTTGAGGCAAGTCAAAAACTCCTGAAAAATTCAAAAAAAATGTTGGACTTTAACCTCAAGCACCATCAGAGTTACCTTTGAGTTATAGCCAAGCCATATTCCCTATCTCCCTAGAATAGGCACAACTACTCCTCAGCAGCACCAAAACAGAAACCACGGGCCACCATATTATGAAATTTAAAGCAACCCCTCAAACTCTTAATAATACTACCATGGCAACCATCTCATACCAACCTAAGTTGAGTACCTTAACCTTGTTGAGTTTCTCAATCCATAAATGCATTGCATTCATAAAGTAATTGCACAAATCCGCTCTCATGCATCCATGCAACCATTCATTATAGGCATCACCATAAATCATGCATGGCATAGAAGTCAAGCAAAAGGTCTATGAATTCTTAAACATATATGCATCATCTGTGTACTAGCACCTATGCAATCATCTGCAATCATACATCATTATGTATAAGCCAAGCCAATAGCCTCACTAGCCTCTCCTAAAGCTGATAGTACTTCCTCAATGCTAACTGACACCTCCTAAAGCTGACTAGTGTGTCTTTGAGGCAAAATGATACCTTTTTAGAAGTGTGACTTCCAGAGCCCCTTTACTCCTAGCAAAGTTCCTTTGAGCCTTTTGAAAAGGCCCAACTTTTCATATTCAAAAGCCCAAGTTTCTTTGACATTACCAAAATCTTATCAGAATCTCTTGAGTTAACTCGCCATAGGTCGAGGCTCTTCTCTTTATCAAAATATTTTCAGAATCTGTCTAGCCGACTTGCTATAGGCCAAAGCTCTCCTCTTGTTGAGATCTTTTCAGAATCTCTTGATTAATTTGCCATAGGCCGAGGCTCTCCCTTTACTAAAATCTTATTAGAATCTTTCGAGCTGACACGCCATAAGTTGAGGCTCTTCATCAAAATCTCGAGAGCTGATTCACCATAGGTCGAGGCTTTCTTTTCACTAAATTATCTTACCCAAAATCATCTTTACCTCTAGCATTAAGGCTAAATAGATAGCCTTGATTGAGATTTACCCAAATCTTCTTTACATTAAGGCGAGACAGATAGTCTTGATTGAGATTTATCCAGATCATCTTTACCTCCAACATTAAGGCTGGACAGATAGCTTTGATTGAGATTTACCCCAAACCTTCTTTATCTCTAACATTAAGGCCAAACAGATAGCCTTGATTGAGATTTACCCAATCTTCTTTACCTCCAACATTAAGGCCAAACAAATAGCCTTGATTGAGATTTAGTCTAGATCATCTTTATCTCCAACATTAAGGCTAGACAAATAGCCTTGATTGAGATTTACTCCAGACCTTCTTTATCTCTAACATTAAG
This sequence comes from Reutealis trisperma, assembly GCA_947687605.1. NCBI lineage: Eukaryota > Viridiplantae > Streptophyta > Magnoliopsida > Malpighiales > Euphorbiaceae > Reutealis > Reutealis trisperma. The sequence goes on from CANTUT010000441.1 coordinate 55,783, forward strand.
GCCGAACATATAGTGTCACATCCCAACCTTAGGAATATGACGGTCCTAGAACATGGGAAAACATAAAGTCACCCACGCCCGTAGAACCCACTTACGTATAAACAATTCATGCCTAGGATCTTACCAAACCTCTTATATTAACTCATTTAAAACATTTAGATGAATACCATAAATTGTGGAAGACTAACATAAATCATTACATATAAAATCTATAAGGAAAAATAATATGTATCAATAAGTATCAATCAACATTCCTAGAGCATCTAATGACAAGACTTCATAAAAATTGTATTATTGATAACTTGGACAAGGAATTCCCCAAGCGAAGTAGAATGCTTGAGCCATCACCTTGCCTCCTCACATTTGCTCACTTGGAACCACACAAGGAAAAAGGGGTGAGATAGATGATCTCAATGAGTCAACGAAAAGGCATGTACATTCTCACATATTCCTTTGGAAAGGAAACACATAGCTTATACACATAGTTCATGATTTATAATTCATGAATCAGGTTGCAATTTAGCAAGGGTTCAATTTGGCAAATTTGTAAAAATCACACTTATTACACATATTGAGTGAAGGCTATTGCTCTATCACTCGAACACATTAAGGAGAGGTGGCCTTATGCCAAAGTCCAACTCCTATCACTTATAAGGCATGAAGCTAATCAGGCTCCATGGCTAGAATCGCCCCTTCTAGCTAAGGTGGATACACTAACCGTATCCATCAGGTTAAAACCATATGCACAGGTTTCGATGATTACCCGCATCGGCATGAGGATTTTGCATAAAGGGTTAAAGGTACCATAGCTAGAGCTAATGGTAATCACAATTAACAATATCATATAAGGCAATAATAACATGTATTCCAATAACAATAATGGTTTAGCTTTTCAAACAATTATATAATGATAGTTTAGTTCCAGAAAGAATACAAGTTAGGGTGTTAATCACAAGAAGTTCTCATTGGATAAACAAACTAGTTTTGGACCAAACGTCCTTTAGCAACCCAAGCTTGACAAAGAAATCATATAATAATATTTAAAATTGAAATAACTTGGGTTTCAAGGATCACAAAGGCTCACATAACATGTTATCACATATTTGTAACATAACAAAATGTTACTTGCACTTGTAACATGAACATAGTGTTTACTCACCTTGGGGTTCCTTTGCTCCTAGTATACGTAGTCCCTTTGCACTTCTAAAGCTCCTTAAACTCTAACATAATATTTGATTTAATACTTAGTATTTATTTACTTATGATGCTCCTATCCCATAACTACCCTATGTACACATAACAAACACATACACTTAGAGTCCACACATAGGTGTACTCGTCACTTGCACATAACACGTTGACTTTGAAAGTCTTGCATACTTAGGCCTTATAGGCTCTCTTGATATCACATTACAATCACATTATTACCATTTTAAGGTCATTACAATATTATTACCTCAATATCAATTCACCTTAACAGCTATCTTAATTCACTTTACACTTCCACATATGTCAGCTTAACAATTTACCTTTCAAGTGTCATGCTTAACTCTTATGATCCCTTTCACTTCATTAACTCATAACTAGATATTCATCATCGAGTCATCATAACATCTAGTTCCATATTTCTCAACCACATTTGCATTCTAAACACAATATAATGTTAAGACACCTTAAGTATACCTTAAGTATACCATAATGCATTTCAGCTTCTCTAGGATCATACCTTCAACTAACATGCAATTTTATCATTTATTATACATACATACATGTTAACAATCATCAAAACACATCACATAAAATTTATAACCATTGGGACAAAAAGATTCATGTAGGCTGAATGCATCACCAAGGTAATAACTAGATTCTTCTTCTTTTCGCACTTTCCGTCTATTTCAGAAATATGTAAAAACATGGTTTGAATCAAGATTTTTCATGTAAATGCAACAAAAATCATTTTAGGATTTAATTTCATAAGAATCGGCCACTCTCGGTGTTATTTATGCATTAAAATTCAACTTTTGGCTTATAGAGCACAAAACCATGAGTTTTCTTATTTTCAGTATTTTTTGGTCATTTCAGAAATATGTAAACAGGTTGTTTAAACTATTATTTTTCATTCAATCATAGAAAATATTAGTTTAGAACACATCCCTACATGATTTGGCAGCTATAGATAGGGTTTATCCAAGAAATTTCTAAGTTTAAAGGCTTAGGTGAAAAATCATGAGTTTTCTCACTTTCCGCACATTTCGTTCATTTCAGCGATAAATAGACACATGATTCAAATCATTATTTTTCATCTAAACAAAACAAATATCATATTAGAGCACTTATTCATACAAATCAATAGCCACATGTCCATTCAAGAATAAAATTTTCTAACTTTCAAGTTCTAACACGAAAACCTTGAACTCCTTTGTTTTTTGAAACTTTTCGGTCATCACAGAAATATGCAGAAATATTATTTAATCCAATATTTTCCATCAAAACAAATCAAAAATTAGTTTAGAACACAAGCATGCACAAATCCCACCCCCCCTCCCCCTTATGATGTTTATGCATAAAAATTGTGATTTTAAGTTATATAATTCACCTTTGAAGGAATCTCGCGGAAAGAATCATGTTTTCGGTAGAAAATAAATTTTCTCTCCCAAAAACTCACCCAAATAGAATTAAATCTATAAAAATCAGTAATCAACCAGTTAAAAATAATTTTCCCATAATTTATTTCATAGAAATCAGTTTAGAAATCGAAAGAGAAGAAAAACTTATGATTATAGTCAAAAAATCGCGAAACGGAAAGGTGTTTTCTTAATTTTAGTTGAGAGAAATATTTTGAGAGAATTTTCTACCAAGATACAAAAAGAATAAGAGAATGGCTGCAGGAACCTTGGTTTGGCTGAAATTTAGATTATATATTAGGGTTTAGGTGAAATTTCCACTAATACCCTTAATGAACTAGGTTATGAGGATTTTGGTGTAGTGGGCTTTTGGGTATTTGGGCTTTTTATTTAAAAATTTGGGCTGAATAGAATTAAAATAAAAAGAATATTTTTCTTATTATTTCTGTAACATTTCCCCCAAAAATATTTATTTTAAAATATTTTAAAAGTACTCGTAAAATTATTTTATGCTTAAAAATTATCTTATGCATGAAAATTCATTTTATTTAAAATAAATTCTTTTATGCAAATGCACTTCATGCAAATCATTTATTTCACAATAGCAACACATATTATGCATATTAAAATTAATTTAATATGCCACATACTCATCAATTACTTAGATCATAAATTTCCACACAAGCACACACTTAACCTTAATAGTTCTAAATCAAGCAATTTATCATGAAAATTTCTAGGGTGGGTGTGGGTTGTTACACATAGCTTTGATTGAAATTGACCAAACCTTCTTTGTCCTCCAACATTAATTATGAACAGATAGCCATAATTGAAATTCACCAAGACCATTCTCGAATCCAACATCAAGGCCAAATAGATAGCCATTGATAAAATCTCATTTATCCTAGAGGGCCTCCTCTTAAAGGACGTGAAAAGAATACATAAGCCTAAAATTTGACATGGCACCTCTTCTCAATGTTCACAATCATCTGAATCACCTTTGGTTCAAAGCCAATTTTGATGAGGGGGCAACTGTGAACCCTCAATTTTACACCCTCATCATCCAACCACAGCCTTAGCACTTGCTGAGTTTAAAGCGGAGCCATTACGGTGGTCCTACTTACCAATTAGCGAGAAGGGGTTCGGGGGTAGCACCCTTGAAAGAAAATTTTTTTAGCCTTCAATTACACTGCCACCAGACATCTAAATTTCCCAAACTCCATACCAACAACCAAAATCTTCAAAAAAAAAAAGATAAACCTCGAAAATGTGAGGCATGCGATGCCATGTTAAAGCTGTGCGGCATCGCACGCCTTGCTTGCAGCATGCTGCATAACCCTGATGCGGCATTGTATAACCCTGGTGCTGCGCCGCACTAGGTTCTGCAATGCTTTGACCACCTAGTAGGCCCCACTTGTTCTAAAAATGACCCTTTTACCCCTTTTAGTCCAATTTTCAACCATTTCTAGCCTTACCCCACATGGTCTTTTCACATTTTCTGTAATAACCCACACCCACATAAGGAATTTTTATGATAAATTGCTTGATTTAGAAACATTAAGGTTAACTGTGTGCTTGTGTGAAAATTATTGATCTAAGTGATTGATGAGTATGTGGCATATTAAATTAATTTTAATATGCATAAAATTAGTTGCTATTGTGAAATAAATGATTTACATGAAGTGTATTTGCATAAAAAAATTTATTATAAATAAAATGATTTTTCATGCATAAGACAATTTTTAAGCATAAAATAATTTTATGAGTATTTTTAAAATATTTTAAAATAAATATTTTTGGGGGAAATGTTACAGAAATAATAAGAAAAATATTCTTTTTATTTTTAATTTTACTCAGCCCTAAAATTTAAATAAAAGCCCAAATACCCGAAAGCCCAATATACAAAAATCCTCATAACCTAGTTCATTAAGGGTATTAGTGGAAATTCCACCCAAACCCTATTATATATTCTAAATTTCCGCTAGAATAGAGTTCCAGCAGCCATCTCTTTATTTTTTCTATATCTTGGTAGAAAAATCCTCTCAAAATATTTCTCTCTACCGAAATTAAGAAAACACCTTTCCATTTTGCGATTTCTTGACCGTAATCATAAGTTTTTCTTCTCTTTCGATTTCTAAACTGATTTCTATGAAATAAATTATGGTAAAATTATTTTGAACTGGTTGATTACTGATTTTTACAGATTTAATTCTATTTGGGTGAGTTTTTGGGGGAGAAAATCTATTTTCTACCAAAAACATGATTCTTTCAGCGAGATTTCTCCAAAGTGAATTCTATAACTTAAAATCACAATTTTTATGCATAAACATCACAGGGGGGATGATTTGTGTATTGTTGTTTTCCAAACTAATTTTTGATTTGTTTTGATGGAAAATATTAGATTAAATAATATTTCTGCATATTTCTATGATGACCGGAAAGTTTCAAAAAACAAAGGAGTTCAAGGTTTTTGTGTTAGAACTTGAAAGTTAGAAAATTCTATTATTGAATGGACATATGGCTACCGATTTGTAAGAGGAAGTGCTCTAATATGATATTTGTTTTGTTTAGATGAAAAATAATGATTTGAATCATGTGTCTGTTTGTTGTTGAAATGAATGAAAAGCGCGGAAAGCGCAAAAAGTCATGATTTTTTACCTAAGCCTTTAAACTTGGAATTTTTTTTGTATAAATCCTATCTATGGCTCCCAAATCATGTATGGATGTGTTCTAAACTAATATTTGCTATGATTGAATGAAAAATAATAGTTTAAACAATCTGTTTACATATTTTTGAAATGACCGAAAAATACTAAAAACAAGAAAACTCATGGTTTTGTGCTCTATAATTCAAAAGTTGAATTTCTATGTATAAACAACACCTAGTGTGGCTAATTCATATGGATTTAAATTCTAAAATGATTTTTGTTGTGTTTACATGAAAAATCTTAGTTCAAACCATATTTTTACATATTTCTGAAATAGACGGAAAGTGCGAAAAGAAGAAGAATTTAGTTTTTATCTTGGCGATGCATTCGGCCTACATGAATCTTTTTGTCCCAATGTTTATTATTTTTATGTGGTGTGTTTTGATGATTATTGACATGTATGTATGTATAATAGATAATAAAATTTCATGTATGTATGATTATTGACATGTGATTAATCATTACATATAATACTAATTTATGGAATCTTGTCATTAGATGCTCCGGGAATGTTGATTGATACTTATTGATATATATTATTTTCCTCATGGATTTTATATGTAATGATATATTTTAGACTTCTGCAATTTAAGGTATTCATCTAAATGTTTTAAACAAGTTATTGTAAGAGGTTTGGTGAGATCCTAGGCATGATTTGTTTATATGTAAGTGGGTTCTACAGGCGTGGGTGACCTTATGTCTCCCCATGTTCTAGGACCGTCATATCTCTAAGGTTGGGATGTGACAAAGGTGGTATCAGAGCTGTAGTTTTTAAAAGTCTAGTTTAGGCTTGTTTTATATGAGTTGCTTAAGTGAAATCCTGGAGTATGGGAATTTTCCTATCATGTCACTTACAGTCTATCGCTAGCATAGTTTCGCAAAATCCTAGTAGATTTTAGTAATCCTTATTATTGTTTGCTTGCCTTACGATTCTTCTAATAGTTGACCAAGTAGATTACGGCTGCTTGAGGACCACAGCCTAGAGAACCCCATGTGACCTGTAAGAGGACTTGGCTAGAGATGTTCGAGAAAGTTGTATCTGTGATTTGCCCCATGAAAGAGGAGACCCTTGACAATGAGGAGGACCCTGAGGAGCGCTTAGATCCTAATTGGGTTTATAGTAAGATCCAAAAATTGGAAGATAACTATTCATACTTGAAGGAGGAAAACTGACGTCTTAAGGTTATGATTCATGCACTAAGAGAGGATATGAAGTAACTCAGATCAGGGATTATTGAGTATAGAGGAGATTACTCGCTAGTGAGGTCTGCATCTTCAACTAATCGCCATCAAGATAGAGATCTTCTTTGCTACCGATGTGCTAGCAGTGACCATGTCACTCTTGATTGCTCTGGAGGTGGACACGAGAATTAGGCCTAGTAGATATAATGATCGACATAACAACATAGCACTTTATATGATATGAATGATTTTCCTTGATTGCTTAGTTATCTAGTATGAGATGAGTTCTTTCATTATTATGATATGGTGTGATATTATGAGATATATGCTACTTGATTATGATATGTGATATGTGCAAAACTATGTGATATATGATTCATACATGACATGTGCTTAGTGATGGGATATGGTAAATGCATGATAATGTGTGCTAGTATAAGGAGGGATTAAATGGGTTAGGATAGGGGATTAGTACTAAATTCCCTTATTATGATAGACATAATGCCTCCCAAGAAGAAGGTTAGCATAGTTGCCCAATCCATTAGGGTTAATGATGATGTTATATCAGACACCGCATCGAATGTTGCCTCTGCACCTATACAGTCAAGAGAAAGATCCAACTCGAAGGCACTGACTATGGGCTCTAGCGAGCAAGCGTCTTCGCAAGAAATGCACGCCATGTGCAAAGACATGAGAGACTTGCGCAAGGAACTAGATGAGCTACGAGCTCAAAGGCGAGAAGCACCGCCAACTCAAGAAAGGAATGGAGTTACACCCCCTGCGGTAGTGACATCTGCTCAGAGAGAGAGGAAATAGCTACCTACCGAAGGGATGACCGTAGTGGAGTTTATGAAGCTATAACCGCTTACCTTTTGTGGTGAGGAAGGAGATGACCCTTATGAATTTTTAGATGAGATGGATAAGCTAGTCCATCATTTATCTTGCTTAGATGCTCGAGTGATCGAGTTGGTAGGACTCCAACTCAAGAAAGAAGCTTGGTATTGGTATGAGAGAAGTATTGAAGAACGACTTTACGGGGTAGACCCACCTACATGGGTAGAGTTTAAGCAATAAGTAATGGATCAGTTCTTGCCAGAAGGAGAAAGGCAAGATAGAGCATTGCAATTCGAGCAACTGAAGCAAAGGCCAGGAATGTTTGTGTCAGATTATGCTAAGGAGTTTAATCAACTTAGTCAATTCACTGTCAACATCATTCCTACTGAAGCAAGTCGCATCAATTGTTTCCTTAGAGGATTGATCACACCTCTATTCAATTAGTTAACAGCAACAGAGTTTCCAACCTTAGCTAAGCTCATAGACAAGGCCAAGATCATAGAAAGAAGGTACAAGGCAGAGAGAGCCAAATGAGTTGAACGAGACCAGAAGGGAAGGCATAAGAACAAAAGTCATAAGGGACAACATGGAAATGGAGGAGAACCAAAGAAGGAATTTTCATCATTTGGACCACGGAATAATCAAACTAAGCAAGAAATTCCCACTTATGGCAAATGTGGAAAGAAACATCCTAGAATTTGCTGAAGAAATACTGATGCTTGCTTTAAGTGTGGGCAAATGGGGCACTTCATAAAGGATTGCCCTTAGATGAAGAGTCAAGGAAATAGGACCATAGGGCAACCACAATCTAGGCCATTCCAAATGCAAAGACAAGGAGTCAAGGACAAAGGACCAACGGTTGGGAATGCACCGATGATAGAGAATAAGGGCAAGGGTCGAGTCTTTGTGTTAAATCAGTAAGAGGCTCGCGATTCACACATAGCCATCACAGGTATCATCCCCATTCAAAGTTCTAGCGTAAAATGTTTAATTGATTTTGGTGCTACCCATTCCTTTGTGTCACCTTATTTTGCTAAGTACCTGGGTATAGATAAGGAATTGATGAGTGAACCGTTAGTAATATCAACTCCTTTAGGGGAAGTGATGGAAGTAAAGTATGAGTATAAGGGCTGCGACATAGACATTAATGGATATACACTTTCGGTAGTATTGCTAGAATTGGATATACTAGAATTTGATGTAATATTAGGGATGGACTGGTTGTATGAGCATGGAGCTCGTATCGATTGTAGAAAGAAACTTGTTGAGTTTCGAACTAGAGGTGGGAAGGAGTTTGTATACCAAGGAGATAGGAATGAGAATCCTCTGAACTTGATATCAGCCTTAGAAGTGAGACAAATGTTAAAGAAAGGATGCCAAACATACCTAGCCCATATAATCGACACTAACAAGGAAGCTGCCATTCGAGATGAGAGCATTCCAGTGGTGGATGAGTTTATGGATGTCTTTCCAGAAGATTTACCCGGATTACCCCCCAATCATGAGATCAAGTTCAACATTGAACGGCTACCTGGTATGCATCCAATATCGATACTGCCATATCGTATGGCACTAATTGAGCTAAAGGAGTTAAAGATGCAATTGCATGATCTACTTAATAAGGGTTTCATTTGACCAAGTAGTTTGCCATGGGGTGCTCTAGTGTTGTTCGTGAAGAAGAAAGATGGCTCGTTCCAAATGTGCATTGACTATCGTCAGCTTAACAAAGTCACTGTGAAGAATAGATACCTATTGCCAAGGATCGATGATCTTTTTGATCAATTGCAAGGAGCTAGTCACTTCTCCAAGATTGACTTAAGGTCTGGCTATCATCAACTAAAGATCCAAGGAGAAGATATCTGCAAGACCACCTTACGTACTAGATATGGACACTATGAGTTCATGGTTTTGCCATTCGGTTTGATGAATGCTCCTGCTGCTTTCATGGACTTGATGAATCAAGTATTCAAGCCATTCCTTGACAAATTCATGGTCATATTCATTGACGACATCCTGATTTACTCAAAGAATAAAGAAGAACATGAAGAACATCTGAGGATCATGCTTCAAACATTACGTGATCACCAACTCTACGCTAAGTTATCCAAGTGTGAGTTTTGGATGGAGTCTGTCAACTTTATTGGACATGTAGTAAGTAAGGAAGGGATTCAAGTTGATCCTAAGAAAGTTGAAGCAGTAGCAAATTGGCCAAGGCCCACAACAGTTTTAGAAATATAAAGTTTCTTAGGCATGGGGAGATATTATCATAGATTCGTACAAGACTTTTCTAAGATAGCAGCTCCGTTAACCAAGTTCACGAGAAAGCAAATTAAGTTCAATTGGGAAGAGTCCTGTAAAAAGAGTTTTTAGAAGCTCAAGGAGTGTTTGGTATCAGCTCCAGCTTTGACATTACCATAAGGAGAAGAAGGGTTCACTATCTATTGCGACGCTTTAAGAGTAGGACTTGGGTGTGTTTTAATGCAAAATGGCAAAGTCATTGCCTATGCATCACAATAACTAAAGAGACATGAAGTGAATTACCTTACTCACGATTTGGAATTAGCCGCAGTAGTGTTCTCTATAAGGATCTGGAGACATTACATGTATGGGATGAAGTGTGAGATCTACATGGATCATAAGAGTCTTCAATACATCTTGAGCCAAAGAGACCTCAACTTGAGACAAAGGAGATGGATTGAACTGTTGAAGGATTATGACTATTAGATTCTCTATCATCCTGGGAAGGTGAATGTAGTGGCAGATGCCTTGAGTCGATAGTCGATGGGAAGCCTAGCTCATGTGGATGTGAGAAAGAGGCCCATTGTGAAGGAACTAAAGGAATTGCTTAATCAAGGATTGAAACTGGAGATTGGAGGATTAAGAGTTTTATTGGCTCATTTTCAAGTAAGGCCTAAGTTAATGGAAGAAATAAAGGATTCACAAGATAGGGACCCACACATGATGAAGTTAAAGGATGAGACGAGAGAAGGAAAGAACTCTAAGTTTGAAGTGGTCAATGGAATTTTAAAGTGCAAGAATAGAGTATGCGTGCTTGATATGGATGGATTAAAAGAAAGGATATTGTAGGAGGCACATCAGACACCTTACTGTGCTCATCCTGGAACTACCAAGATGTACCATAATGTGAAAGCTAACTATTAGTGGCCTGGATTAAAGAAAGATGTGGCTAAATTTGTAGCATCCTGCCTAACTTCCCAGCAAGTCAAGTATGCACATCAATGACTATCTGAATGGAAGTGGGAACGCATCACTATGGACTTCATTGTTAGCTTGCCTAGAACCTCCAAAGGACATGACTCTATATAGGTTAAAGTGGATAGATTGACAAAGTTTGCTCATTTTCTAGGAGTTAAGACCACATATTCTATAGCTTGGTATGCGCATTTGTATGTATATGGGATCAGGAAACTACATGGAGTGCCAATTTCTATCATCTCAGATCGAGGAACTCAATTCACCTCAAGATTATAGCAGAAGTTGCAAGAAGTATTAAGAACACAACTAGATTTTAGTACGGTGTTTCACCCTCAAACAGATGGCTATTCTGAAAGAACAATTCAAACACTCGAGGAATAGCTAGGATAAGTATTTGTCCTTAATTGAATTCGCCTACAATAATAGCTATCATTCGTCCATCGGTATGGCGCCATACGAAGCATTATATGGAAGAAGATGTCATTCTCCAATTTGTTGGATTGAACCTAGAGATAAGCATGTAGAAATGCCCGAATTGCTTAAGGAGACTACCGAGAAAGTACCATTAATTCAAGATCGGCTAAAGACGGCGTTCAGTCAGCAAAAGAGTTATATGGACCCTAAGTGAAAGGAAATCCAATTTACCGTGGGAGATCACGTGTTCTTAAAGGTCTCTCCAATGAAAGGAGTTATGAGATTTAGCAAGAAAGGGAAATTATCACCTCGTTTCATTGGTCCCTTCGAAATCTTAAATAAGGTTGGAGAGGTGTCTTATAGACTTGCCCTACCTCCAACTTTGGCGCATGTGCACCCAGTGTTCCGCATCTCAATGCTAAGGAAATATGTGTCAGATCCATCTCACATTCTTTCACATCCAGACATTATGTTAGATGAACAACTATGCTATGAGGAGTCACCGATAGCTATAATGGATCAACAAGCAAAGCAGCTAAGAAACAAAGAGAAATCCATGATTAAGGTTCAGTGGTAAAATCATGGGATAGATGAGTGCACATGGGAAGCAAAGGAAGAGATGCGACAGAAGCATCCTTAGTTTTTCAAGAGAAACTAGGTAAGGATTTAAATTTGAGGAAAAATTTCTTTTAAGGGGGGAGAATGCAACAGCCCACACCCGCCTTAGGAATTTTCGTGATAAATTGCTTGATTTAGAACATTAAGGTTAAGTGTGTGCTTGTGTGAAAATTAGTGATCTAAGTGATTGATGAGTATGTGGCATATTAAATTAATTTTAATATGCATAAAATGAGTTGTTATTGTGAAATAAATGATTTACATGAAGTACATTTGCATAAAAGAATTTATTTTAAATAAAATAAATTTTCATGCATAAGATAATTTTTAAGCATAAAATAATTTTATGAGTATTTTTAAAATATTTTAAAATAAATATTTTTTGGGTGAAATGTTACAAAAATAATAAGAAAAATATTCTTTTTATTTTTAATTTTACTTAGCCCAAAAATTTAAATAAAAGCCCAAATACCCAAAACCCCACTACATAAAAATCCTCCTAACCTAGTTCATTAAGGGTATTAGTGGAAATTTTACTCAAACCCTATTATATATTCTAAACTTTGGCCGGAATAGAGTTCCAGTGGCAATCCCCTTATTTTTTATGTATCTTGGCTGAAAAATCCTCTCAAAATATTTCTCTTTACCAAAATTAAGAAAACACCTTTCCGTTTCGCGATTTCTTGACCGTAATCATAAGTTTTTCTTCTCTTTCGATTTCTAAACTGATTTCTATGAAATAAATTATGCGAAAATTATTTTGAACTGGTTGATTACTGATTTTTGTAGATTTAATTCTGTTTGGGTGAGTTTTTTGGAGATAAAATCAATTTTCTACCGAAAACACGATTCTTTCTGCGAGATTTCTCCAAAGGTGAATTCTATAACTTAAGATCACAATTTTTATGCAAAAACATCACAAGTGGGGGAGGGGGGGGGGCGTAATTTGTGTATTATTATTTTCAAAACTAATTTTTGATTTGTTTTGATGGAAAATATTGGATTAAATAATATTTTTGCATATTTCTGTGATGATCGAAAAGTTTCGAAACACAAAGGAGTTCAAGGTTTTTGTGTTAGAACTTGGAAGTTAGAAAATTCTATTATTGAATGGACATATGGCTGCTGATTTGTATGAGGAAGTGCTCTAATGTGATATTTGTTTTGTTTAGATGAAAAATAATGATTTGAATCATGTATCTGTTTATCGCTGAAATGAACGAAAAGTGCGGAAAGCGCGAAAACTTATGATTTTTCACGAAAGCCTTTAAACTTGGAATTTTTTTTTGTATAAATCTATCTATGGCTACCAAATCATATATGGATGTGTTCTAAACTAATATTTTCTATGATTGAATGGAAAATAATAGTTTAAACAACCTGTTTACACATTTCTGAAATGACAGGAAAATACCAAAAATAAGAAAACTCATGGTTTTGTGCTTTATAATTCAAAAGTTGAATTTCTATGTATAAACAACACTAGGTGTGGCCGATTCATATGGATTTAAATTCTAAAATGATTTTTGTTATGTTTACATGAAAAATCTTAGTTCAAACCATTTTTTTACATATTTCTGAAATAGACGAAAAGTGCGAAAAGAAGAAGAATTTAGTTTTTACCTTGGTGATGCATTCGACCTATATCAATCTTTTTGTCCCAATGTTTATAATTTTTATGTGTATGTGTTTTGATGATTATTGACATATATGTATGTATAATAAATGATAAAATTTCATGTTAGTTGAAGGTATGATCCTAGATAAGCTTAAATGCATTATGGTATACTTAAGGTATCTTAACCTTATATTGTGATTAGAATACAAATATGATTGGGAAATATGGAACTAGATGTTATGATGACTTGATAATAAATACATGGTTTTGAGTTGATGAAGTGACAATTGAATAAAAAGGATCATAAGAGTTAAGCTGGACACTTGAAAGGTTAATGGTTAAGTTGACATGTATGGGAGTGTAAAGTGTATTAAGATGATTATTAAAGTGAAATGATATTGAGGAAATAATATAGTGATAACCTTAAAAAGTTATTAATGTGATTCTAATGTGATATCAAGAGAGCCTATAAGGCCTAAGTATGCAAGACTTTCAAAGTCAATGTGTTATGTGTAAGTGATGAGTACACCTATGTGTGGACTCTAAGTGTATGTGTATGCTATATGTGCATGGGCTAGTTATGGGATAACAGCATTATGAATGAATAAATACTAAGTGGTAAATCAAATATTATGTTAGAGTTTGAGGTGGTTTAGAAGGGCAAAGGGACAACGTTGCTAGGAGTAAAGGAACCCCAAGGTGAGTAAATGCCATGTTCATGTTATAAGTGTGAACAACATTATGTTGCATTATAAGAATGTGATATATTGTTATGTGAGCCCTTGTGATTATTGAAACCCAAGTTCTTTCTATTCTAAATATTATTATATGATTTCTTTGACAAGCTTGGGTTGCCAAGGGACATTTGGTCCAAAACTATTTTGGTTATCCAATGAGAATTTCTTGTGATTAACACCCCGACTTATATTCTTTCTAGAACTACACTATCTTTGTATCTTTTGTTTGAAAGCTAAACCACTATTGTTATTGGAATACATGTTATTGTTGCCTTATGTGATACTGCTAATTGTGATTACCATTAGCTCTAGCTATGGTACCTTTAACCCTTTATAAAGAATCCTCGTGCCGATGCAGGTAATCATTGGAACCTGTGCACATGGTCATAACCCGATGGATAGGGATAGTGTATCCACCTTAGCTAGAAAGGGGTAGTTCTAGCCATGGAGCCTAATCAGCTTCATGCCTGATAAGTGATAGGAGTTGGAATTTTGTATAAGGCCACCTCTCCTTTATAAGGTCGAGTGATAGAGCAATAGCCTTCACTCTTCATAAGTGATAAGTGTGATTTCTGCAAACTTGCCAAATTGAACCCTTGCTAAATTACAACCTGATTCATGAACTATAAATCATGAACTATGTGTATAAGTTATGTGTTCCCTTTTCAAAGGAATATGTGATATGTATGTGCCTTATCATTTGCTCATTGAGATCATGTATCTCACCCCTTTTTTTTTTTCTTGTGTGGTTCTAGGTGAGCAAATGTGAGGAGGCAAGGTGATAGCTCAAGCATTCTACTTCGCTTGGGGAATTCCTTATCCAAGTTATCAATAATACTAATTTATGAAATCTTGTCATTAGATGCTCCGGGAATGTTGATTGATACTTATTGATATATATTATTTTCCTCGTGGATTTTATATGTAATGATTTATTTTAGACTTTCGCAATTTAAGGTATTCATCTAAATGTTTTAAACAAGTTATTGTAAGAGGTTTGGTGAGATCCTAGGCATGATTTGTTTCTATATAAGTGGGTTCTACGAGCGTGGGTGACCTTATGTCTCCCCATGTTCTAGGACCACCATATCTCTAAGGTTGGGATGTGACATTTTCATTACCTAAGCTACCCTCACCCACTTTTCCTGTAAATACTCCTCTCCACTTCTCATTTCTACACACCTTTTGAATTTGAGCAGATTGCTATCCAAAATTCTTCTCTTCTTCTCCCTCTAATCACTCTTTAATTAATTAATTAATCTTTTTAATTAATTAATTACCTCACCCTAACCAAGTTAATTAATCTTTTTAATTAACTAAAACTCTTTTTTTAATTAATCGCTCAGTCAATTAATTAATTAATCTTTTTAATTAATTAATTAATCACTCTTTTTTTAAAAATCATTCCTTTTTCCAAAATCAAATTAATCATTTTCTTTAATTCACCCTTCCTCTAAATTAATTAATTAATCTTTTTAATTAATTAATCTATTCATCCTTTTCATCATATTAATTAATTAATTAATCATTTTAATTAATTATTTAATCTTCCAATCCATCCAATCTCCCAGTCATGATAAAACAAAACTTTAGTCCGGTAAAACCCTCCACCCACCAAAAGCAAAGGTATTAGCTTTTTTCCCTCACTCTCGAAACATCCAAACCAAAATCAATCTGATCAACTCCTAAACCCCTCCACTTAATCGTGGAATGAACTACGTGGATTTTGATCCCCATTCAATAAGGTACGTAGGCACATTTGGAATCTAAATCTAAACCTCAAATCTAAATCTCTATCAATCTCTTTTCCCTTTTTAATTTGTGGATATTTTATTTTTCTCCTTGCACTCATGTCATATTCATACATCTTATTTACAATTATCATCTTATAATATTTGTCATTCATGAAATCAATTTTTCAAAGATAAATTAAACTTAAGAGCCAAATTTTGATTATTTAAAACCAAAAACCTAGTTTCCGAGCTCAACTTGGTCTGAGGCTAGTGATTTTGTCCATGGGCAAATTAATTAAAAATTAATGAATTTGATTCAATTGGGTTTTTCCTTAATTTTTCCATTTAAAAATAAATTAGGGTGGTGACTCCCAAAAATCATTTTCAAAATCAACCAATCTGAACTTGAGAGTTCCATCATGAGTCTAAACCCAAATGAGCATCCTAGTTTCCTCTAGCGTATTGGGCAAGTGCTCGGGCGAGGCCTCATGAGAATCTAGTGGTCATAGTCCTTCAACAGTTTGACCTATCTCCTTTGCCTCAGATTGAGGTCCCTTTGGCTTAAGATGTACTGAAGACTCTTGTGATCCATATAGATCTCACACTTCATTCCATACATGTAGTGTCTCCAGATCTTTAAGGCGAACACTACTATGGCCAATTCTAAGTTGTGAGTAGGGTAATTCACTTCATGCTTCTTGAGTTGTCATGATGCATAGGCGATGAGTTTACCATTTTGCATTAGGATGCATCCAAATCCTACTCTCGAGGCATCACAGTAGACTGTGAACCCTTCTTCTATTTCAGGTAAAGCCAAAACCGGAGCTGATATCAAACACTTCTTGAGCTTTTGAAAGCTCTCCTTACAGGACTCCTCCTAACTAAACTTAACTTGTTTTCTTGTCAACTTCATCAATGGTGACACTATCTTAGAGAAGTCCTAAACAAATCTATGATAATAGCTAGCCATACCTAAGAACCTCTGAACTTCAAAAACTATTATAGGTTGTGGCCAATTGGCTATCACTTTGACTTTCTTAGGATTAACTTGGATTCCTTCCTTAGCTACCACATGCCCAAGAAAATTGATAAACTCCATCCAAAATTCACACTTAGATAGTTTCATGTAAAGCTAGTGATAGCATAGTGTCTACAACACAATCCTTAGATGCTCCTTATACTCTTCTTTACTCTTAAAGTAAATCAGGATGTTATTGATGAAAACAATCATGAACTTGTCAAGGAATGGCATGAATTCTCAATTCATCAAGTCCATGAAAGCAGTAGGAGCATTCGTCATCCCAAAATATAGAACTGTGAACTCATAATGGTTGTATCTTGTATGAAAGGCAGTCCTGCAAATGTCTTCTCCATGGATCTTTAGTTGATGATAGCTGAACCTCAATTCGATCTTGGAGAAGTAGCCAGCTCCTTGCAACTGATCAAAAAGATCATCTTTCCTTGGCAAAGGATACTTATTCTTCATGGTGACTTTGTTAAGCTGGCAATAATCGATGCACATTTAGAATGAGCCATGCTTCTTCTTTACCAATAGCACTGGAGCACCCTATGGCAAGCTATTCCGTTGGATAAAACCTTTATCGAGTAGATCATGCAGTTGTGTCTTTAATTCTTTCAACTTTGCCAGTGCTATACATTATGGTGGTATCAATATAGGCTGCATACCCGACAGTAATTCGATGTTAAACTCGATCTCACGGTCTAGTGGCATCCTAGGTAAATCCTTAGGAAAGACATCTATGAATCCATCCACCACTAGCATGCTTTTGCCTCACACAGTGGCCTTTTTGTCAGTATCGACTACATGAGCTAGGTATGCTTGGCACCATTTCCTTAACATCCTTCTCCCTCCCAAGGTTGATATCAAATTCAGAGGGTTCTCATTCCTATCTCTTTGATACTTAAACTCCTCCCCTTAAAAGAAATTCACTAACTTTTCCTTACAGTTGATACGAGCTTCATGCTCATAAAGTTAGTCCATTCCTAAGATTACATCAAATTCTAGCACATCAAGTTCTAGCAATTCTATAGGAAGTTTTCATCCATCAATGTCTACTCCACTATCTTTAAACACATACTTCACTTACACTACTTCTCACAAAGGAGTGGACATTACTAGGGGTTCATTTATTAATTTCTTATCTCTATCCAAACTCTTAATAAAATGTAGGGACACAAACGAGTACATAGCACTAGGATCTATTAAACATCTAGCACTAGAGGTTTGAATGGGAATGATACCTTCTTCTTTTAAATCACACTAGATTAATATTCATCGTTTAACTATACTTGGCATTTATATAAGTGACAGAGAAATCCCTACCTTTCTTGTTGTTCTAGTCTATATGGTAGCATTTAAGCCATAAATTTCTTGATATAATTTACCTAATTCATACCATATACTTATGTATATATAATGTAACTGATTTATTTCATTCTCATACTAGTCATTACTAAACATCATTTCTCTTCTTATGGTATTAATCACAATTATCATTTGATAATTCCATATAATTCACATATCAAACCATTGTCATATATAAGCATTTCATATAGTATACCATTATACATATCAATCATTAATCTAAGTTGGATCAAAACTTAGTCAACTTCTCTTTCTAATCCACTTAACTCCACTATCAAATTATCATACTTACCTTGCATTCAACATGAGCACCCATCGTATAATATCATATTACAAGACAATATCACCTAGCATATATCATATATCATGGCATGTATCATGTATCCTAATCATGTAATATATAACTTATAGTATAATGAGCTCTCCTATCATCTAAAGTTAATCATCTCATAGGCAATAAAAGAAATCAATTGACACTAAGTCTCTAAGCACTCAAATAATATCATTCATATCATTTAAAGTCCTATGTTGCTATGCCAATTGTTACCAATTACTCGCTCTAGCCACCTTGTGTCCTTCACTAGAGTAGTCATCGGATAGCCTCTAAGGTCTAGTAGGCGAATGATCAATGGAAGAGCACTTGAGAGCAATATGACCAGTGCTACCACATCAGTAGCAAAGGAGATCTCTATCCTATTGGTGACCAGTCAAAGACAAGGATCTTAATGGTGAGTAATCTCTCATCTACTTAGCAATCCCAACCTTTATCTGCTCAACATCCTCTCTCAAAGTATTCACGGAGGACCTAAGATGTCGATTTTCTTCCATCAGATCTGAGTAGTCACTATCTAATTTTTGAATCTTGTTATGAACCTAATCATAGTCTAAGCACTCCTTAGGATCCTCCTCATCAAGGGTCTTCTCCCTCTTGGGGCAAATCACAGGCACAACCTTTTCTAACATTTCTAACTGGGTCCTCTTGCACGTCACTCAAGGTGCTTTAGGTCAGGTCCTTTAGCAGGGGTAATCTTTTTGGTCATCTGGTAAAAGAATCATAAGGTATACAAATAATAACAAGGAGTACTATAGCTTATTATTATTTCACAAAGCTATACTAGCAATAAATTGCAAGTGACATGATAGGAAAATTCCTATGCTCTAGGATTACACTTAATTAACCTAATAACTAGACAAGACTAAACTAGACTTAAACTATAGCTCTGTACCAACTTTGTCACATCCAATTTTTAGAGATATGATGGTCCAAGAACATAGGGAGACATAAGGTCACCCACGCCCATATAACCTACTCAAGCATATAAAAACATTGCTTAGGATTGTACTGAACCTCATGCATTAACTTAATCAAACCATTTATAAGAAAAACCTTAAGTTGCAGAAGAATAGTTAAAATATACTTTAAACACAATCCCTAAGGAAATAACATTTAAGACTCTAAATAATTTCTCAAATGAATAATATTCCAAAATAAAACTCCCCAAACAAGAACTCTTAGAGCGTCTAGAGACTCATCGTAAAATAGCATAGTAATAAACTTTAACAAGGGAATTTCCCTTCTTATAATGCTCACTTGAAACCACACAAGGACAAAGGGTGAGATAGATGATCTCAATGAGTAAACAAAAGAACTTGTAAAATAACACATATCCCTTTAACAGGGTTCAAAGTTCATAAATCATGGTTTGCAAATAAGCAAGGTTCACAGAAATCAACTTATAACTTGTAAACTTATAAAGAGTGATGGTTATTGCCTTATTCACTCAAGTGAGAGGTGGCATCATACCAACTTCCAACTCCTAGCTTGTAACTTGTAAAGAGACGTGAAATTGATCAGGCTTTATGGCTAGAACCACCCCTTCTAGCTGAGGTGGATACACTACCCTTATCCATTGGGTTAAGACCATATGCATAAGTCTCGATGATTACTCGCATTGGCATGAGGATTTCTGCATAAAGGGTTCATGGGTACTATAGCTAGAGCTAATGGCAAACACTTATAAAAAAGTTTCTTATGGTTGACTATGGAGGCTGTGCGCAAACATAATCAATATATGGGTAACCAAATATATCTCATGAGCATAGTGCATTTCATTACAATGATGTAATTAACTTAGTTGATGAAATGATATATTATGTATCTCAAATAACCATAGGACGTTGCTTAAAGTATGGATAAGGAAATGAAAATTTCCATTGGCATATTCAAAATATAATTTTCATAATTGGTTCATGACATAAAATACTACGATAATCTAGTTATATCAGCTTGTAGATATATTTGATCAATATATGGGCCACCTAGTATATTTCTTAACAAAACAATATATATTTAGAATAATAACGTACATTTACCAAATAAACAATATATTTTGACAAGAAAACAATACATTGCTTAATTTGTGAAGAAGAAAAAAGGGAAATATTCTTTGATTTTTGTTCTTAATAAGTCAATAGATTTAGTGGAGGCTAAAAAAATTCCCTTTGGGTGACTATGTGAGGCTGTGCCTTGATGTGAGCAATATATGGGCAACCAAATATAGCTTAGGAGCACACAATATTTTATTACAAGGCTACAATCTAGTCGATTGAAGAAACTATATAATATATTTGCCAAATAACTAGTACATTGCTTGAAAGGTTGATAAGGAAACAAAAATTATTGTTGGCATATTCAAAATATAATTTTCATAACTAGTTCATGACACGAAATAATACTATGAATTGATTATATTAGCTTAGCGACATACTTGATCAGTACCTTGGCCACCCAGTATATTTCATAACAAAACTATTTAAATTTACAATGCTACAGTACCTTTAGCAGAAGAAATAGTATATTACGACAATAAAATAGTACATTGCTTTAATTGTGATAAGAAAAGGGAGAATGCTCTTTGATTTTTGTTCTTAACAAGTCATTGGATTTAGTAGAGGCCAAAAAAATTCCTTATGGGTGACTACTTAAGGCTGTGACTAGATATGATCAATATATGGGCAACCAAATATATCTCGTAAGCATATTGCATTTCATTATAAGGATATAATCTACTCGGTTGATGAAATGATATATTATGTTTGTTAAATAACCATAGGATGTTGCTTAAAGGGTGGATAAGGAAATGAAAATTACCATTGGTATATTCAAAATATAATTCTCGTAATTGGTTCATGACATAAATTACTACCTTCCACTGATTATATAAGCTTGGGAACATACCTGATCAATATATAGGCCATGTAGTGTAATTTATTTTTAAAGTAGTATATAATTGAGGGTAAAGTACATTTAGCTAAATAAACATTATATTACAATAATCAAATAGTACATTGCTTAATTATGGACAAGGAAAGGGAGAATACTCAATTTTTTAAACTTATAATCTATAAAAATTAGTGCAAAGAAGAAAAAAATTGTCATGGAGTGAGTACATGAGCTTGTATACATAATTATTGTATGCACATGAAAAAGAAATTACATACTAAATACATAGATATACACTAGTCAAGATGTGAGCAGCACATGATCATTATTTATCGTAGTTATAAGGAATATATACTTTGTAAAATAAACATTACATTGTGTTAAGAAATAGTATATTATAATTAGAAAATCGCATTTTCATAAACTTTATATACAGAAATGGACAATAAGACATGTTAGTTTGCAAATGAAAGACATTGTAATTGCTGTAGGTTAAAAGAAAGATTCCCCTTGCTTAACATTCTTTGTTTATAATCTAAAGTTTCAATATACATTAGTATTCTAGTTTGATTGAAATGAATATAAAATAAAATGAGTTGATCATGAACATAGACTAATACTAACAAGTTTTTTTTTTTTTTTTTTTTATGTAGAAATACAAATATTTCAATCATGTACATCACACACATATGAATAAAGATCTTTCAAACTTCATGTGCATTATCAAATTGTGTCAAATAACCATATTGACCATTCATAGCTAAGGTCAAAAATTCTTGCCATCCAATATTTAACTGTTAAACAAAGAACACATATTAATAATTGTGTGAAGATGTCAAAATAAAAATCATAAGTTTCTCATATTCATATAACCTTACATTAGGAAAGCATGGGGCCATAGTAGATGCACAATTGTTACTCACATTTCCAACCTAAAATAAAATATGTATTACAATGTATAACATTTAAGCAACTTGGATGTGAATGTGTTTAAAGAATTGATTAAATAGGTTAATTTGATATACAAACCAAGGAACAACTGATACATGGAGTTTGCAGCAATTGTGTTTATGGAAAGGAATTTGATAAGATAAAATCAATATTATAGAATCTATGTGTTTAAATAAAGTCAACCATTAACAACAATTAGTACTCAATGTGGGTTGACAATAAAAGAACTTACATTATCTTCATGTGCATGTGGTGTACTTATGATTGGTCTTTGTGATTAGGTATGATTAGTAATTGTAACAAATTAATTTCATCTATCATTTTTAAGCATCATATAGAGTAAACATACATTTTCAAATTGAGTATTTGGGTAGAGCTCGATGTCTACTGATTGGTTGTTTGTTACTAATTGACCTTTACACCCTTTTCGCCTTTTGTATCTTTCACAGTGAGATTGCAGTCTGCATTGCCTTAGTAAAAAATAGTGGTTTTCAAGTCAAATTTAATGGTTATGATTTAATCACATCAATGGCTAGGATTACATCTAAATAGATGGTAATAATGGAGTGTAAGAAGTAAAATTAAATTGGTAATTTGGTGTAGAAAAGGTAGAAGTCAATTTGAATAAGTACTTTGACTTAGTAAAAATTGGTGGCTATCTAGTAAAAAAATTGACCATTCTTTCCATCTACCATAGTTTAACTTAGGTAATTATTTTAACCCTTGATTAAGTCTAGTTTTCACTCCAAATTGGGTCTTAATGGGCCGGCCATACATGGGCTTAGGCTTTGAGCCCCAAAGGCCTATTAACAATCCATATTTGCTCATTTACATACTTAGTATTTTCTTTTAACTTTCTTTCTTTTCTTTCACTTTGGCACAATGATTTCTTCTATTAATATTACTATATACCCTACACATTACCATAATAGTTTTATTCAATTCATTAATGAACACGCATACCCTTTAATGTTACATATTAAGCAAATAAGTCAATTAACATTAGTAAAGTTCTTTTTGGAACAATTTAAATTTCACTATCATAATACTATTAGAATCAAGTTCTATAGCATCATTATTATAAAAAAACCTTGGGTATTACATTCTACCCTGCTTTTAAAAATATTCATCCTTGAATTTTTAATAAAACTTATCCATTTCCATTGGGACATTTACGAGCACATTTGGACCATTTTGCTTTTGCTCCAATATTAATCATGTCCTTTAGCACATAACAAAGTATTTAGCTCTTACATGTCATATAAACTAATCTTAGTATAGTTACTTGATAGCAGTATATGCCCTAGGAGCCATATAATAGTTATGTAATAATAGATTTTAATTCCTAATGTCATGATAATATATTCATAATGTGAAAAGAGTTTCATATTATTGAATATAGTCCTTAAGTATTTGTGAGAGGATCTATTCTCAAGTGTTAAGAATATAGGAGGCAGATCGCTCTTATACACAAATCAGAAATCACGATTGCGAATTTGATGTTGTGCCTACAAATGAATGGATCAGAACAAACATTGTTTAGGTTGGTTTACTAAATTACGATCGCAACTAGTATTTTGCGCCTGTGAAACCTGAGTCGCGACCATGATAATAGTCGCGATTTGTTCTGTGTCTCTACCCAACTTTAATTTTTTCCAAAATTATTTTGGATTAATTTTTCAATCAAATACATTTCTATGAGTTAAAAATATGATTTTAAGCTATAGAAACCTTGAATATGTGATAATCAAAATGGATATTTTGGAAATGTTCCAAAATTTGGAAATGTTCCAATGATGAATAACATATCTATAAATGCAATTTTTGTATATATATGTTTTATTGTTGTTTGAGAGGCATAAATGGTTGATCATGGATTTAGAAACCATAATGTATGATTTCTAATATGGACTTGTAATAATTAATTTTATTATTTAATGGGATGTAATTAAACGTTAATTACTCATTTAGGTTGTAAATCAATTCCATTGAGCCTATAAGCTCTTTTGTTTTTCCAATTTCACCTTGGAAAGCCAATGTTACTAATGTACATATCTCTGAGATATGGAGGTGCAAAAATAAGAAGAGGTTTAACCCATGAAGATGCCTAGTGGGAGCATAAAGATACAAGTGTTGTATTTTCATGTTTGTAATTTGCATAACCTAAATCCCACATCCATTCCTTGTGGCTAGGAAGTGGATCCATAGAATCCATGATCATAACTATGTGTATGTTGTCCACTTTATGAAATATATATGTGATATATATGAATGCATGTGATGTATATATAAAATGGATAATGTGCAAAGTAAGACTTATAATTAAGGCTGGAAAATCTTCTAAAGAAAATATCGAGTCATGGTTCTCCATTGGAACAATAGTTCAAAAGAAATTCAAGCACTTATGTCATTGGTTATGGATACATAGGGATGACATATTTGGTTTGAATGTTTTCTTGAAGTTATTGTAAAGCATGTGATGTTTCAAGTATATGATACATTGTATGTCAATAACGACGATGAGTATATGAGACATATAATGTTCAAATCGTTATACTTATTGGTCTAATGGGTTTGACTTGACTAGTGTGAAAAGCCAATAACGACAATGTGTATCTAAGGTTGGAAACATTAGAAACCGGATTGATTAAATCTCATAAAGAGTTATGATGAACAAGTGTTGCTCAGTTATTAGATATGAAAATTCCAATAATGACAATGTGTATCTGAGGAATTTGTGATAATCTAATAAGAATTCAATCACCTACTAGAAATCTACCCAACAAGATTTTTGTTTCCTATTTAGAAGTATAGGATTTGATAAATTAGTAGGATTACCGTTTTGATTGAAGACCAAATCATTATGGTAGCTTCTCATTACATAAGTTATTAATCTTGTTATTTTCTGCATTTTTGATAATATGAAATTCATAAACACTCCTACAAATATATTTGATTCTTTTGGGCTCACATGTCCAAAATCTATTATCCTTGCATTTGAGTACATAGTGTATGTATTCAACTTGATTTGTTCTTAGTCTTTTAGAGAAAAGACTAATCCAAAGGAACATATCACTCTAAGTGTAATGGAAACAAAAAATTGGACGAGCTTGATGTTGTATGATTGTTTTATAAGTCAAGAGTTGCAAAAACAACATATGAGCATAACAAGACTCCAAATAATTATGCATCATCTGCAAGAGTTATATAATGAGTATAAATACACTGGTTAATATGAGATATTAAGGCATTTATTTTGTTTGAATATGAAGAAAATTATAAAGAAAGAAATTGGAAAAGAAAAGAAAGGAAAGGGAAAGGAAAAGAAATTATAAAGGAAGAAAAGAAGAAAGTGTTTCTTCTTGATCTTCAAAACTTTATTTTTCTTTATCTTCTCCATATTTTTCATTCTTGTTCTTATTCTTGCTATTCAACTAGAGTAAGAAATTAGAGAAAAGAAATCAAAGAAGAAAATGTTTCATCTTTAATTTATTGTTCTTATATTTTTCTATCTAGTATTCTTTATGAAAGAATATGAATTGTGAGTAGCCTCTTTCATTTCTTATTAATTTTTTAATTAAACTTAATTTGGAATTATTTTCATGTGATGATAAAATTCATCAAATAACTAGAGAGTCTATATGTTTTAATGAATAATAATTTTCAAATAGTTTAATTCTTCAAATTCATTCCAAATTTCTATTAGATGGAAAATGCACTTTAAGGTAATAGAAAAAGTTTCTATTATAAATCCTAAAAGGGAAATTGCAAGGGATAAGTCCATAGATAATGCTATAGTTGACAGATGAAAATGTTTCTATTGTCAATATTATGAATTTTGGAAAAGTAATTATTTTAAGTGTTGTGAATACTAAAGGACAAAGAGAAGGATAAACCTTGTGAAGGTAAATCTATCTCTTATCACTATATTCCAATGATTCATATAGTTCATCTATTGCTAGGATTCATGATATAGGTGCTTCTATGCCAGATGCATGATCAAAGTAAGCAACAGAAGCATGGAGTTAGATGAAGTAATTTTGAAAAACTAAGGGGCAAAAGTGTTTGTTTCCAAAGAGCTTTTAGAATACTTCATGATGGTTTTAGAAATAATATTTTGTATGTACTTAATGATGATTTTAAAATCATGTTTTGCAAATCATGCATGTATTTCATACTTTAACTACATTATTCTATAACTTCAAGGAATTGTGAATTTCGTTACTAGAAAAATATTTGTGTGGTTTATTATGGTAATAAACTAAAGAGTATGAATTATATGTTTGATGTATTATTATTAAGTTAATAATAACAAAACAACTCCAAGTGCTTTTATGATAATGCTGTAAAGAACTCCAATCTAAAACCACTATGATTTCTTAGATTAGTTTGTTTAGTTGAAGATAAGACAACTTAGCTAGATAACATGTGTCACTAACCATCAGGTTGTGAACTTGTTTCAACCTAGAAGTCTAGTATCTAATGCAAAAACAACTAGATGACCTTTTGTCGGACAAAAGGATAGAAATAGAGGAAGTTTTAGAATTTCTGCATATAGATGCATCAATGCCATTTGTGAAATGGTTAGTGGGAGTTTTTCCTAATTCATTGTGTTTACCTATATATGTAAATATTGACCCGTTCAGAAAAAGGTAAATAAAATGAATTGTTCATTTGAATTATTGAAACGTTCAAGAAATTCAAGATGAAAAGGAAAATAAATATTAAGTATTTTTCATATAAAAAGGGAAAAAGTATTATAACCCTTTGATTTGATCAAAATGGGGAGAACTCAATTACCAATTTTTGGGGAATTTCTTAAATATAAAAATAGCATATAATCATAATTCTTTTTGGAAAAACCATATGTGATGGTATATTCAAAAGAATAAATTACAACATATATGATATGATGTAATAGATGATGAACTATAAAAGTGTTCATTTATTTCCTTTTGGAAATTTACAAATAAAAGCATAATATTCTTAAATAGAATTTCTCCAAAGTCTATTTAATCCTAACTCATATATGATATGATATGGATAGATGTCATAATTCTTATATGTTATGGATAGACATTATAATTCTTACTCATAATAAGATTTGAGATATCTAGCTTATTTGATAAGCTAAAGTTAGACAATTAGAAGAGAATTCTAATTAAGATAAGGTTTGTTGGATATCCTAAAGGTGGTTTAGGATAGTATTTCTATCTTTTGCATAACAAAGAATCATTAGCAAAGATGTTATTTATTGATAAAGTGTTTATTCAAGAAAGTGACATATTGAGAAAGATAGAATGATTGGGTGAATGTCATTTAATAATATCCAATAAAATAATCAAAGTAAAATTTGATAAACCATATGAAAAGTCTAAAACCAACTAAATTTTTTATCCTTATAAGCTACTAAAAGTTTAGCAGAATATCTAATTTTTCTATAAGATATGATTTCTTTGTATGAATACACATTAATTGTATATTCATGATGAAGTAAATCATGAGATAGTAATATCTAATCTTAAGAAAAATATAATTTACTTTATATGAATGCACAAAAGTTGTACATTCATGTTGAAGCAAATTATGAGATAATTCTATTATAACTATATGCAATATAATAATGCATAATGATTATGAGTTTGACATATAGATGTTAATACTAGTTTTCTTTCTCTAGAAAAGAAAACATGATCATGGAATAAATCTAAAGGCTTAGAGTCTTAAGAAAATTCCAAAGTATGCAAAACCTTAATGAGTTATATTATCATAAGATGAGTCGCTAATGCGTAAAAGTATCCTCACTTTCAAGTTTTGTAAATGGATAACACATTAGTTTGTAAAAGTGTTAGGCCTACTGTGGGTGACCCAAATCCAGAAGGATTAGTATAGGATGAGTAGGGTGTCGAACTCTGGGGAACTTGGAAATTTTGTATTAATTGGATAGTTACTAGGATGGATAGGCAAGGATATTTAAATAAGAGATTTAAAACTAACTATATGTTACTATACTAATATTGCGATTAAGGATGTTGATTAGATTGAATTACAAGTCAAAATTGATTTTAATAAGATGTGTTACATGCATGCAATGATTGAGAGTATGGTCTATAATTCCTAAAAGCAACTCTCGTTGTCAATTAGAAGTGTTTGATCTAGAGTCTATGAGCATTCTCATGTCATCATAGAGATAGAGCAGAACCATAAATATTCATGCCAATACTATAATTCCCCTTAGAGTGGATTTGCTTGTCTCTAAGTGCTTATGCTATTCTCTAAGTAATTTTATTGTTTTTCCATCAATTTATCCCAACTCTCATTGTGAATAATTTGACTATCATGTTATATATGGTGATCAAGCACATACAACATTAATTAAGCACACAATTAAAACTAAATCATGCAAAGCGTATAAGAAATAGAATGATTAAACCAATACTTTATTGCAATTCAAAGAAACCAAATTAGTGTATATTCATAGTGTAAATGACAAAGTTTAGATAAGAAGACAAGATGAACATCAAGGAACAAAGATAAAAAAGACAAGGGAAAGGAAAGTTTGATGATGTTTTCTTCAATCCTTGCTCCAAAAATTTACTTTGAAGAAGTGTCCTTGAATGCTTGCTTGAATGCCTTGGTGACTCTTCAATCTTGTCCTAACTTTTGAACACTTGAATTACACTCTTAATTACTAACTTAATATATTAATAATACTAATATCACATGTCTAAAATTCTATAAAACTTTCTTATTTATAGTTTCCTTGGTGTCCCAAATCATGTCCATTGCAAAAAGGAGCCTTTTGTGAAGTGTTTTGATGAAAAGGCACCATAACTACTCGAGACAAGCTAGGATGAGTCAGCACCATGTGGTTCTGGCATGATTCAGCACCATAGGGCATGAGTCAGCATCATAACCTTCTGTCATGACTCAGCACCTATGGGGCACAAGTCAGCACGGGCTTGTCTTGGCTAATCCTTGTAAAACTTCTTCCCTTTCAAGCATAGAACCCTTGATCCTTTGAGAGTTACCTAGATTACTTAAAGAACACTTAAAAACAAGATTAAAAGCACCACTTTAAAGATAAAATTCATGCATTCAAACACAAAATCAACTATTAATTGATTAGTTTAGGTATACATATTTGCATCATATCAAATTCCCCTATACTTAAACTAAAAGAGAAAGAAATTACTTAGTTTCTCCAAGATAACTATGAAACAATCTTGATTAAACAATCTTCAAAATTTATTTAAGGAGTATATGGTCAACCTTTGATGATATAGTTCTTAGTGCCCAACAATGGTAAAGAATGATAAGTCTTATAGTATAAATTTTGAGCTTTGTCTAATTATCTCATCCTTATTGGTAACAAAGTTGTTCAATTATTTAGTCAAGGACTTAATCATGCTTTTCTAGTCAAAATGTCCATGCATTAAGTTGAGAATTCAATAAATTCAAGTAGCCTTCTTTGGGACAAGAGAAAGCACACGCAAGAATGCAATAAGTCTTATGGCATTTTTAGACACATAGTTTGCTTATTCTTCTCTTTTTTTTTTAATTGTAATTAAATAAGGTACATCTTTCGAATCAAATGCAACTAAGGAGCAAACTCATTTGCACATGACTTACTCAATATGCATTTTTAATAGGCATACCATACATATCTTTCGAATTGAATGCAACTAAGGAGCAAACTATTTGCACACAACTTACTCAATATGTATTTTTTTTATTAGCAAACAAATATAGTTCTTTTAGATATTGACTAATACATAACTTGTATTATGGCTATAGTTTCCTTTAGGCAACTTAAATCATGCAAATTCAAAGACGTAACTTATATCAATTTCGACAATTAAGCAAAATTAGAAAATTGACTAGATAATTAGAAATCTTTAGAAGCAATAAGAGTGAGATAAAAAGACAAAGTCTTAACAAATACTAAAAATAAAAGACTTAAGAATTTTATCAATTGGGCATTTATCAAAAATTATCATCAAATTAGTTAGAAAATAGAATGAGAAAACCTAATCAAGATATAATAACATAGAGAAACTCAAGCAAAAGGACAAAAATTCTTGATGCAAATTGTAAAATACTAAACTAAACAAAACAACAAACATGCAAAATATATTAAAAATGCAGAAAATGAAAAATTAAAACAAAATAAAACATCAAAACAAAAATAAATAGAAAGCTTCAAACTTCATCATTCGATCCCTCCCCCATACTTGAAATTCACATTGTCCCCAATGTGAAGAAAAGTAAAGATGATGGAGAAGGGAAGAAAAACATACCTCATTAAGCATCGGGTGGTGGTGGTGAAGGAATGTCATACTTGGAGTAGCTAAAGAACTTATGCAATTTATAGTCCATACTATATTGCGTGCGCTCTATCCTTTGGTTCCTAGCCTCCAAGGCGGTAAGTTGACATTGCATGCTCCTTCGGTTTGCCAAGATCTTCTCCAAAAGTTGGTGGTCACTAAGAGTAGAGCCATTTGCTTCTCCTTGAGTAGAGGATGATGGTGGTAATGCAAGTTAAACCATTGATTGGGCTCTTGGTGGTGGTGGTGGGTCTCTAGGTGGTGGAACATCATCATCGGAGTCTTCATCCGAATTATAAATAGGGTGATGTTACCTCTTCTAACAAGATCGTGTGTAAGCTGCAACATGGTTAAAATCCGCATCCACAACCTCGCCTCTTATGAAGGCTTGTTTTGTGAAATAGGAGTATTTGACAACATAAGGAAAGTTTGAGCAATTAATATGAAACCCTTAGCAATGCTTATAATAATATGACCATGTGTTAATGGATGCTCCTTATGTGTAGCACACATAAGGAGTTGATTAAAAATCCAATATGTCCAACACACTTGCTTTGATTTGTGAACACACAACATATCAAAAAGAGCTCTTAAACAGTTACTCTATTAGTTTCAGTTTTACTAAAAATAACACATGCAATGACTTTATGCAACATCTAGAATTTCAAATCCTTGATGAACATCACTTTCCCCTTTTTAGGTTCAAAAGGGGTTTCTATATCAGTTAAGAATGTCCAAAAGTCATTAACATTAAAATGATTAGTGATATCACAAACACCACTTCTTTTAAAACCAAAAACTTTTTGCATAAAATTATAAGTTAATTGGTAAGGTTGGCCAAGCAATCTAAATTCCAGAATTTGAAAATTTGTAGCATTGATATCAAGTGTACTAAAGAACTCATAAATAAGATTGCCATAGGAATGCTCTTGCATATTTACAAGCCTTTTTAAACCACAAGAAGTAAGAACTTGATTGAATACTTCCTCCATACCAACATCACGAATTAAAGAGGGAGGAAAATACTTACAAGATATAATTTCTCTACGTCTGATTTTAGAGAACTTGGCTCCTTCTTCATGTGAGTGAATAGAGAAGAAGGACTTATACATTAATGCAAGGTCTTCCTCTTGTTGCTCTTCTTGAGGCCTTGAAGAAGTTGATCCTTTGGTCTTGCCCAAACTTGCTTGTAGTTACAAAATAAAGAAAAAAAATAGAAAAATTCTGCAACTATGAGTGAATATAGTGTAATGTGTGAATGATGAATGAAGAAGATGATGTTTAAATAGAAGAAAGAATTATTTAAATATTAGGATTTGTGTTTTCAAAATCTGAAAAGAAAGGGTAGGGGAGTGGTGTTGTAAGGGTTAGGGTTATATAGGTGTGTAAGAGTGTGATGTGAAAAGTCATATATTTTGGGAAGAGGTGTGATTCTTTTTGGAAAAGAAACAACTTTTCATTGATTTTTTTTGGGAAAAGAGTGTTGAATAAGTTAGTTTTTGACCAAAAATAAGAATAAAGTAAATTACAATTGAATTAGGAATGAAAAGAAAAGAAAAATTGGTATAGAAACTGAAAATTTTGAGTATTTCAAAATCTATTAATTGTACTGAGTTGGCACCATAGGGCATGACTTGGCACGGATGGATTCTGTCATGAGTTGTGTCCTATGGGTATGACTCAGCCCGGACTCAGTCTAAATTTTTTTTAACCTATATATATACCATGTGTATGTATTATAAAATCAAAATAAAGTTATTAAACATCAAAACTTAAACATTATATTAAATAAACATGAAATTTAAAATAAACAAACATAAAATTTTAAAATAAATAAATATACTATATAGTAGATGAACATACTATTAAGTAGAGAGGGTTACCGACCTTGATTGTTCTAATGGTGCACCAGCACAGTAAGGTTAAGATTATGGCAATTTACCTTGAAACATTCACCTTTGTCATTAGCAATCTCAATAGTTCCATATGGATAGATTTTAATAATTTTAAAAGGTCCAAACCATCTTGATTTTAGTTTTCCAGGAAATAGTCTTAACCTTGAATTATAGAGTAAAACAAACTCACCTTCTTGGAAATCCCTATTCACTTTATATGCATTAAATTAATTAATCCATATGCACTTCACATAAATCACCTATTTCATGTTCATAGTTCATATAATGTATATTAAAACTAGTTTAGCATGCCACTTTCTCATAAATGACATCGCACATGAAATTTCACGAAAACACACACTTTGTCATAATTGTTCTAAAATCAACCAATTTGTCATGAAACTTTTAGCAAGGGTATGGGTTGTTACATTCTCCCTCCTTAAAAGAAATTCATCCTTGAATTACTCTTACATTTTCAAAAAGCTAGGAATGCTTCTACCACATCCCTTCCTTAGCTTCCTAAGTACACTTGTCCATTCCATGATTATGCCAGTGGAGATCCTAAGTATCTCCTTGTTTCTCAATCTTTTCACTTGTCAATCCACTATGGCTATTGATATCTCTTTATAGGATAGTTGCTTATATATTACAATATCTGGTGGTGGCATAACATAGGATGGATCTGGCATGTACTTCCTCAACATTGAGATGTGAAATACTAGGTGTACTTGTGCTAGAGTTAGGGGCAGGGCAAGTATATAACTTCCCCAACCTCATCCAAGATCTCAAAAGGACCGATAAAATGATATGATAGCTTTCCTTTCCTACTGAACCTTATGAAACTTTGCATTAGGGAAACCTTAAAGAAAACATGATCTCCTATAGCGAAATGGACATCCTTTCTTTTGGGATCTGCATAGCTCTTTTATCAACTAAAGGCTGTTTCTAGCCGATCTTGTATCAGCGGTACCTTCAAGATAGTCTCCTTGAGCAATTCTAACATCTCTATGTATTTGTCTCTAGGATTAACCCAATAGGCTGGGCAATGAAATTTTCTTCCATACAATGCTTCATATGGTGCCATACTAATAGATGAATTATAATTATTGTCATAAGCAAACTCGATTAAAGGTAGGTATTTATCCCAGCTACCACCAAAATCTAGGACACACATTCTTAACATGTCTTCTAGTATCTAAATTATCCTTTTAGACTACCCATTCGTTTGAGGATGAAACACAGTACTGAAATCCAGTTGTGTTTCTAATGCTTTTTGTAACTTTTGCCAAAACCTTGAGGTTAACTGAGTGCCTTAGTCTAAGATGATAGACATTGGTATTTCACGTAGTCTCACGGTCTTGTCTATCCACAACTTCACATATTGGGCTGCAAAGTATGTGGTCTTAACTTCCAAGAAATGGGCAGACTTTGTTAGTTGGTCTACTATGATCGATGCAAAGTCATATCCTTTAGAGTTCCTAGGTAAACCAGCCACAAAATCCATCATGATATGCTCTCGCTTCCACTCAGGTAGCTTAATCTCTTGTAGTAGTCTAGAGGGTTATTGATGTTCATACTTGACTTATTAGCAAGTTAAGCAAGTGTAACAATCCACACCCACCCTAGAAATTTTTGTGATAAATTGCTTGATTTAGAACTATTAAGGTTAAGTGTGTGCTTGTGTGAAAATTAGTGATTTAAGTGATTGATGAGTATGTGGCATATT
The DNA here is from genome assembly GCA_947687605.1 of Reutealis trisperma. Classification (NCBI taxonomy): domain Eukaryota; kingdom Viridiplantae; phylum Streptophyta; class Magnoliopsida; order Malpighiales; family Euphorbiaceae; genus Reutealis; species Reutealis trisperma. The sequence continues at coordinate 89,975 of CANTUT010000441.1, forward strand.
AAATTAATTTTAATATGCACAAAATGAGTTGTTGTTATGAAATAAATGATTTACATGAAGTGCATTTGCATAAAAAAATTTATTCTAAATAAAATGAATTTTCATGCATAAGACAATTTTTAAGCATAAAATAATTTTATGAGTATTTTTAAAATATTTTAAAATAAATATTTTTAGGGGAAATATTATAGAAATAATAAGAAAAATATTCTTTTTATTTTTAATTTTACTTAGCCTGAAAATTTAAATAAAAGCCTAAATACCCAAAAGCCTACTACACAAAAATCCTCCTAACCTAGTTCATTAAGGGTATTAGTGGAAATTTTACCCAAACCCTACTATATATTCTAAATTTCAGCTAGAACAGAGTTCCAGCAGCCATCCCCTTATTTTTTTGTATCTTGGCAGAAAAATCCTCTTAAAATATTTCTCTCTACCGAAATTAAGAAAACACCTTTCCGTTTCGCGATTTCTTGACTGTAATCATAAGTTTTTCTTCTCTTTCGATTTCTAAACTGATTTCTATGAAATAAATTATGGGAAAATTATTTTAAACTGGTTGATTACTGAATTTTATAGATTTAATTCTATTTGGGTGAGTTTTTGGGAGAGAAAATCTATTTTCTACTGAAAACACGATTCTTTCCACGAGATTTCTCCAAAGGTGAATTCTATAACTTAAAATCACAATTTTTATGCATAAACATCACAAGGGGGAGGGCGGGGGGTGATTTGTGTATTGTTGTTTTCTAAACTAATTTTTGATTTGTTTTGATGGAAAATATTAGATTAAATAATATTTATGCATATTTCTATGATGACCGAAAAGTTTCAAAAAACAAAGGAGTTCAAGGTTTTTGTGTTAGAACTTGGAAGTTGGAAAATTCTATTATTGAATGGACATATGGCTATCGATTTGTATGAGGAAGTACTCTAATATGATATTTGTTTTGTTTAGATGAAAAATAATGATTTGAATCATGTGTCTGTTTATCGCTGAAATGAACAAAAAGCACTGAAAGCATGAAAACTCATGATTTTTCACCTAAGCCTTTAAACTTGGAATTTTTTTTTGTATAAATCCTATCTATGGCTGCCGAATCATGTATGGATATGTTCTAAACTGATATTTGCTATGATTGAACAAAAAATAATAGTTTAAACAACTTGTTTACATATTTCTGAAATGACTGGAAAATACCGAAAACAAGAAAAACTCATGGTTTTGTGCTCTATAATTCAAAAGTTGAATTTTTATTTATAAATAACACCAAGTGTGGCTGATTCATATGATTTAAATTTTAAAATGATTTTTGTTGTGTTTACATGAAAAATCTTGGTTCAAACCATGTTTTTATATATTTCTGAAATAGATGGAAAGTGCAAAAAGAAGAAGAATTTAGTTTTTACCTTGGTGATGCATTCGGCCTACATGAATCTTTTTGTCCCAATGTTTATAATTTTTATGTGATATGTTTTGATGATTATTGACATGTATGTATGTATAATAAATGATAAAATTGCATGTTAATTGAAAGTATGATATGGTATACTTAAGGTATATTTAAGGTATCTTAATCTTATATTGTGATTAGAATACAAATATGATTGGGAAATATGAAACTAGATTTTATGATGATTTGATAATAAATACATGGTTTTGAGTTGATGAAGTGACAATTGAATAAAAAGGATCATAAGAGTTAAGCATGACACTTGAAAGGTTAATGGTTAAGTTGACATGTATGGGAGTGTAAAGTGTATTAAGATGATTGTTAAAGTGAAATGATATTGAGGTAATAATATTGTGATGACTTTAAAAAGGTATTAATGTGATTGTAATGTGATATCAAGAGAGCCTATAAGGCCTAAGTATGCAAGACTTTCAAAGTCAACGTGTTATGTGCAAGTGACTGAGTACACCTATGTGTGGACTCTAAGTGTATGTGTATGCTATATGTGCATAGAGTAGTTATAAGATAGGAGCATCATGAGTAAATAAATACTAAGTATTAAATCAAATATTATGTTAGAGTTTGAGGAGCTTTAGAAGTGCAAAGGGACTACGTATACTAGGAGCAAAGGAACCCCAAGGTGAGTAAACATCGTATTCATTCTACAAGTGTGAGTAAACACTATGTTCATGTTACAAGTGTGAGTAAATGCCATGTTCATGTTATAAGTGTGAACAACATTATGTTGTGTTATAAGAATGTGATATATTGTTATGTGAGCCCTTGTGATCATTAAAACCCAAGTTCTATCTATTCTAAATATTATTATATGATTTCTTTGACAAGCTTGGGTTGCCAAAGGACATTTGGTCCAAAACTATTTTTGTTATCCAATGAGAATTTCTTGTGATTAACAACCCAACTTATATTCTTTCTAGAACTACACTATCATTGTATCTTTTGTTCGAAAGCTAAACCATTATTGTTATTGGAATACATGTTATTGTTGCCTTATGTGATATTGCTAATTGTGATTACCATTAGCTCTAGCTATGGTACCTTTAACCCTTTATGCCGAATCCTCATGCCGATACGGGTAATCATCGGAACCTATGCACATGGTCTTAACCCGATGGATAGGGGTAGTGTATCCACCTCAGTTAAAAAGGGGCAGTTCTAGCCATAGAGCCTGATCACCTTCATGCCTTATAAGTGATAGGAGTTGGAATTTGGTATAAGGCCACCTCTCCTTTATAAGTTCGAGTGATAGAGCAATAGCCTTCACTCTTCATAAGTGATAAGTGTGATTTCTGCAAACTTGCCAAATTGAACCCTTGCTAAATTGCAGCCTGATTCATGAACTATAAATCATGAACTATGTGCATAAGTTATATGTTTCCTTTTCAAATGAATAGGTGATATGTATGTGCCTTATCATTTGCTCATTGAGATCATCTATCTCACCCCCTTTTTTCCTTATGTGGTTCTAGGTGAGCAAATGTGAGGAGGCAAGGTGATGGCTCAAGCATTCTACTTCGCTTGGGGAATTCCTTGTCCAAGTTATCAATAATACTAATTTATGGAATCTTGTCATTAGATGCTTTGGGAATGTTGATTGATACTTATTGATAAATATTATTTTCCTCATGGATTTTATATGTAATGATTTATTTTAGACTTATGCAATTTAAGGTATTCATCTAAATGTTTTAAACAAGTTATTGTAAGAGGTTCGGTGAGATCCTAGGCATGATTTGTTTATATGTAAGTGGGTTCTACAGGCGTGGGTGACCTTATGTCTCCCCATGTTCTAGGACCATCATATCTCTAAGGTTGGGATGTGACAGTAAGACGCCATAAACTTAGCCATGTCCTTCTTCAATCCAGGCCACCAATAATTTACTTTTACATCATGATACATCTTGGTAGCTCCAAGATGAGCGCAGTAAGGTGTTTGATGTGCTTCTTTTAATATCTTCTCCCTTAGTCTATTCACATCAGGCACATATACTCTCTTACCATACTTTAGAACTGTATCAACTACTTCAAACTTGGGGTTCTTTCCTTTCTCAGCCTTATCCCTTAACTTAACCTAATGCAGATCCTTATCAAGTTTTTATCTCCTGTAATAACTTTGACTTCACTTGAAAATGTACCAATAGAACTCACAATTCTCTAATCTCTAGCCTTATGCCCTAGCTAAACAATCCTCTTAACTCTTTTATGATAGGTCTCTTGTGCATGGCCATATGGGCTTAGTTCCCGATGATTTCCAGCACAAAGCATCCACCATAATGTTTGCCTTTCTAGGATGGTAGAGATTCTTGCAATCATAGTCCTTAAGTAGTTCAACCTATCTCCTCTGCCTTAGGTTGAGGTCTCTTTGGCTCAAGATATACTAGCGACTCTTATGATCCATATAGATCTTGGAGTTTGTTCCATACATGTAGTGTCTCAAGATCATTAGAGCAAACCGTACTATGGCCAATTCCAAGTCATAGGTAGGATAATTCACTTCATGCTTCTAAAGTTACTGTGATGCATAGGCAATGACCTTACCATTTTACATTAGGATGCACCCAAGCCCTATTCTTGAGGCATCATAATAGACTAAGAACCCTTTTTCACCTTTTGGTAAAGCTAGAACAAGAGCCAATATAAATCACTTCTTGAGTTTTTGGAAACTCTCTTCATAGGACTCTGTCACATCCCAATTTTGGAGATATGACAGTCCTGAACATAGGGAGACATAAGGTCATCCATATACATAGAACCCACTTATATATATATACAATTACTACCTAGGATTATACCAAATCCTCATACATTAACTTAAATATCCAATAATAATGAGAACTTTAACTAGCGAAAGCATAAAATAAAAATCCTTTCAAATACAATCCATACGAAAAGAATATTTAAGACTCCAAATAATTTATGAAATAATTAATATTCCAATAATGAAACTCCTAAAGCATCTAAAAAGACTTTAAATAGTATTGCATCATAGTAACCTTAATAAGGAAATTTCCCAAGTGGAGTAGGTTGCTTGAGCGATCACCTTGCCTCCTCATACTGCTCACCTGGAACCACATAAGGAAAATGGGTTAGATAGATGATCTCAATAAGTGAACAACATAGCTTAAACAATAACATATATTCCCTTAAAAAGGCCTATAGCTTATAACATATAGTTCACGATCCACAATTCATGATTTCTCATTATTCAAAGTTTGCAATTTAACAAGGTTTGTAGAAATTATACTTATTACTTATGAGTGAAGACTCTTGCTCAATTCACTCATGAGTGAAGACTCTTACTCAATTCACTCTAATTTACTTGCGAGTGAAGACTTTTGCTCAATTCACTCATATACATCTAAGACATGACAAAAGATAAGATAAGATAAGAGTGTGATGCCAAAAAGAAAGTAAGGTAAGGCAACAATTTCAATGGATATTTCATATCATTTAATAACAATAATGGCTTTGGACCAATTATCTTTTAGTAACCTAATCTTTTTATGAAATCATATAATTGTATTTGAGAATAAAAAAGAACTTGTGTTTCAAGAATGTCAAAGGTTCACATATCATGATAGCTTGTACTTGTAATAATAACATAACTTTTACTCACCTTGTGGTTCCTTCACTCCTTGTACTCATATCTCTTAGACCTCTAGAACTCTTCAAACTCTAACATAATATTTAATTCTATACTTAGTATATATTTAATCATCATGCTATCCTATCCCATAACTACCCCATGCACATATACCATTTGCATACACTTAAAGTTACACATAGAAATGATTGCACATAACATGTTGACTTTAAAAGTCTTACCCATTTAGCCTTCATAGGCTCATATGAAAACATATTATAAATCATACTAATACTTTTCTCAAGTTAAGCATAATGTCCTTTTCTCAAGTTAAGCACAATGTCATGATCTTAATATTAATTCCCTTAAACAATCATCTTAGTACACTTAACACTTCTATACATGTCAACTTATCAATAGTCTTTCAAGTGTCATGCCTATCTCTTATGACCAATTCATTTGATCAATCTCTTTATCAATTCAAGATCATTAGGTCATTATTAACTCATCATGAAATCTATTTCCATATTTCTTAATCACATTCGTATTTCAATCACAACATAAGGTTAAGATACTTTAAGTATACCAAATTACCTCTAGCCTTGTCTAGAGTCATTCCTTCAACCAACATGCAATTTAACCATTTATCATTCATTCATACATGCTAATAATCATTAAAATACATTACATAAAAATTGTAGATATTGGAATAAGAATCCCAATGTAGGCCAAATGCCTCATAAAAGAGAAAACCTGAATCTTCTTACTTTTCACACTTTCCATCTATTGCAGTAATATGTAGAAACATAGTTTGAACTAAGGTTTTTCATTCAATCAAAACAAAAATCATTGTACAACATAAATTCCTATGAATTGGCAGCCATAGGTGTCCATATGCATGAAATTTTCCAACTTTAGTTTTTAGAATGAAAAACCATGAGTTTTCTTGTTTCCGATATTTTACGGTCATTATAGCAATATGTAAACATGTGATTTAAACAATTATTTTTCACTCAATCACAACAAATATCAGTTTAGAACATCAATACACACAAATTGTCAGCCATAGATATGTCTTATGCATTAAAATTCCAAGTTTAGTGTTTAGAGTGAAAATCATGAGTTTTCTTGCTTTCTACGCTTTCCGTTCATTACAATAATATGCAAACACATGATTTAAATCATTATTTCCCACCCAAAAATAACAAATATCAATTTAGAATCCCACCATACACAAATCAGCAACATACCAATATAAAATCATAGAATTTTCCAACTTTCAAGTTCTAGGACGAAAACTTCAAATTTCCTTATTTTCTGAAACTTTTTGGTTATTACAATAATATGCAGAAATATGATTTAATTTGATATTTTTTATCTAAACACATCAAAAATCCATTTATAATACAAATATGTAGAAATTCTCCCCCCCCCCCCCCCCTCCACCCCTTCTTTCCCCCTTGTAGTGTTTATGCATACAAATTTCAATTTTGAGATGTAAGATTCTCCTTTAGAGAAATCGCGTAGGGAGGTTAGTGTTTTTAGTAGAAAAATTGGTGCCTCTCTTAAGAATTCACCTAGGCAAAATTTAATCAATAAAAATCAATAAATATTCAGTTCAAATTAATTTTTTCATGATTAGTTTCATAAAAATCAAATAGCAAATTGAAAGGAAAGGAAAAACTTACGAAACAGTCGCAAAATCACAAAGTTTGAAGATATTTTGTGAATTTTGATAGAGAGAATAATTTTAAAAGAATTTTTCTATCAAAATAATGAAATAATAGAATGGTGGCTGCTAGAATAAAGGGCTGACCAAAATCTTCATTAATATATGGAGGGTTTTGGGCAATTTCCAAAATTACCCTTAATGAGCTAGGTTAGGAGTGTTTTGGTATAGTGGGTTTTTGGGTATTTGGCTTTTTAATTAATTTGGGGCTAATTATGGATAATTAAAAATAAAATATTTTTCTTATTATTTTCATTAAAATTTCTCCCAAAATTTTTATTTAAAAAAATTATTTTAAAAATACTCATAAAATTATTTTATACTTAAAAATCGTCTTTTTGCATGAAAATTTATTTTATGTAAAATAAATTATTTTATGTTAATGCACTTCATATAAATCATTTATTCTACAATAATAATTCATATTTGGCATATTAAAATTAATTTAACATGCCACATACTCATAAATCACATAACACATAGATTCCTATAAAAGCACACACTTAATAGTTATAAGTTAAGCATATTGTCATGAAAATTCCTAGGGTGGGTGTGGATTATTATAAATCCTCCCAATTAAACTTAACTTGTTTCTTGGTCAACTTGGTTAATGGTGATGCTATCTTAGAGAAGTCCTATACAAATCTGCGGTAATAGCTAGCCATACCTAAGAAACTCTGAACTTTAGAAACCATTATAGGTTGTGGCCAATCGACTATCGCTTCAACTTTCTTAGGATCAACTTGAATTCCTTCTTTACTTATAACATGCCTAAGAAAATTAACAGATTCCATCCAAAACTCACACTTAGATAACTTCTTGTAGAGTTGGTGATCACATATCTTCTGCAACATGATCCTTAGATGCTCTTCATGTTCCTCTTTACTCTTAGAGTAAATCAAGATGTTGTCAATGAAAATGATCATAAACTTGTCAAGAAATGGCTTGAACACTTAGTTCATCAAGTCCATAAAAGCAACAGGAACATTCGTCAGACCAAATGGTAGGACCGTGAACTTATAATGATCGTATCTTGTACGAAAAGCAGTCATGCAGATGTCTTCTCCATAGATCTTTAGCTGATGATAACCAAACTTCAAGTCAATTTTGGAGAAGTATCCAGCTCTTTGTAGTTGATCAAATAGATCATCTATCCTTGGCAAAGGATACTTATTTTTATGGTGACCTTATTTAGCTGACAGTAATCAATACATATACGGAGTGAACCATCTTTCTTTTTTCATAAATAGTACTGAAGCACCCTATGGCAAAGTACTTGATTGGATAAAACCCTTGTCAAGTAGATCGTGTAGTTGTGTCTTTAACTCTTTTAACTCTGCCAGTATCATACGATATAGTGGTATCAATATAGGTTGCATGCCCGATAGCAATTTGATGCTGACGTTGATCTCACGATTTAGTGGTGTTCCTGATAAATCTTCTAAAAAGACATCTATGAACTCATCTAACACTGGTATGCTCTTGCCACGAATAGCAGCTTCTTAGTTAGTATTGACTATGTGAGCTAAGTATGCTTGACACCTTTTCCTTAACATCCTTTTAGCTCCAATGCTGATATCAAACTTAGAGAGTTCTTATTCCTATCTCCTTGATATATATACTTTCCCTATCCATCGTTCAAAATTCTACTTGCTTCTCTCTACAGTCAATATGAGCTCCATGCTCATATAGCCAATCCATTCCTAAGATCACATTGAATTCTAGTACATCAAGTGCTTTCATGAAATTTCATGTGCTATGTAATTTATGAGCAAGTGGCATGTTAGACTAGTTCAAATGTGCATAATATGAATTTTGAATATCAAATAGGTGATTTATGTGAAGTGCAAATGCATAAAATGATTTATTGCATACAAAGTGAATTTTCATGCACAAAGTGATTTTTAAGCATAAAATAAAATTTATGAGCTTTTTTAAAATATTTTTAATTAAATAGTTTTGGGGGAATTTTAATGAAAATAAGGAGTAAAATATTTTATTTTTAATATATTAAAATCAGCCCATAAATTGAATTAAAGGCCTAACACACCTAAGCACTCCTAACCTAGCTTATTATTGTCAATATTGTAATTTTACACCCAAAACTTTAATTTTAACCTAAAATTCAGCCACCCTAGATTATGGCAGCCTCCATTCTATTATTCATCATATTTTCATAGAATTTTCTCTCCAAAATTCTCTCTTAACTGAAAAATAGAAGGTGCCTCCAAACCTTGCGATTTTGTGATCTTCCTTGTAAGTTTTCCTTTTCTTTTAAGCTAATTTTTGAATTTTATGAAACTAAAAATTAGTAATCCATATGGGGCTGTATATTTACTAATTTTCTATGTATTAAATTTGGCCTAGGTTTTTTTTTTTTTTTTTTTTGAAGGAGAAACTGATTTCCAACCATAAACACAACTCTTTCTTCGCAAATCCATCAAAGGTGAACCCCAAAACCTAAAAGTTGGAATTTTCATGCATATGAATAAGGGGGCCAATTTATGTGATTGTGTATCCTAAACTAATTTTTGTTATGTTTCCATGAAAGATATTGGTTTAAATCATGTGTTTACATATTACTATAATGATCAAAAAGTGCGAAAAGCAAGAAAATCCATGATTTTTCCATAATATGTGGTTTCGGCCTACACCTATAATATTTGTATGGTACATTTTAATGATTGTTGGCATGTCTGTATGAATGATACATGATTTAATTGGATGTTGGTTGAAGGAGTAGCTCAAGGAAACACTTAGAGTGTTTTGGCCTACCTAAGGTTTCCAAATCCCTAATTGTTATGATTAATTAATATGTGTACTTAATTAAGTGACATGTGGATTAGGTTTTATGATGTCTTAATGAGAATTAATGAACTTAAATTGATTGTGAGATTAATTGTATGATTTGGTCAAAGGAAATGAGTAAGACTCTTTTAAGGTTTACTTATTAAGTTGGTATTTATAGAAAGTATTAAGTGTACCAAGTTGGAAGTTAAATTGAATTGATATGAAGATGATTTATTGTGTTTGGATTTAGAAAGTCTTGTTATGAGTTATTATATGATTTCATGTAAGCTTAAGAAGGCAAAGTGTGCAAGACTTAAAAGTCAACATATTATGTGCAAGTGATGAGTGCAGTTCGAAGTGCAACTCTAAGTATATGTGAATAATATATGTGCGTGGGGTAGTTATGGGATAGGATAGCATGATATTAAGCAAATACTAAGTAGTGAATTATAATGTTATGTTAAAGCTTGAGGATTATTAGAGGTTCAAGGGCTACAGGCATTAGGAGCTAAGGAACAGCAAGGTGAGTAAACATTATGTTCATGTTACAAGTATAAGTTATCATAATATGTAAACCTTTGAGATTCTTGAAGCCCAATTTCTTTTCTATTTTTAATTATAATTATATAAATTCTTTGTTAAGCTTGGATTATTAAAGGATAATTGGTCTAAAATTATTGTTGATCATTCATTGACAAGAAAGAACCTTTGTGAATGTTACCTTACCTTATATTTTTTTGGAACCATACTGTTGTTTATCTTTTATTCAATAAGCTAAACTTCTATTGCTACCATTTTACATGTGATGTCATTCTTCAATGCTATTGTTACATTTCCTTTATGTTACGAGTGGATAAGGTAGTAGCCTTCACTCTATATTTATGTTACGAGTGGATAAGGCAGCAGCCTTCACTTTATATTTATGTTAGAATGAATAAGGTAGCAGCCTTCACACTATATTTATGTTACGAGTGGATAAGGCAATAGCTTTCACTCTATATTTATGTTATAAGCAGACAAGGTAGTAACCTACATTCTATATTTATGCTATAAGCAGACAAGGCAGCAGCCTTTACACTACATTTATGTTACGAGTGGACAAGGCAATAGCCTTCACTTTATATTTATGTCACAAGTGGACAAGGTAGCAACCTTCACTCTGTATGATACAAGTTATAAGTTTGATATTTGCGAACCTTGCTAATTACAAGCTATAAACCATGAACTATGAGCCATGATTTATGAACCCTTTCTAAAGGATATATGTTATTATATAAGACATATTATTTACTCATTGAGATCATCTATCTCACCCCTTTTCTTGTGTGGTTTCAAGTAATCATTATAAGGAGGCAAGGTGATAGCTCAAGCAATCTACTCTGCTTAGGGATTTCCTTGTCCAAGTTTATTATTGTACTATGATATGAAGAGTCTCTTTTAAATGCTCTGAAAGTTCTTGTTCGGGAAGTTTTATTTTTAGAACATTATGATTTGATGATTTATTTGGAGTCTTAAATATTCTTTTTCTTACGGATTGTATTTAAAGTATTTTTAAACTATTCTTCTGCAAATTAAGGTTTTCCTTTTATTAATGGTTAAATTAAGTTAATGTATGAGATTTTGGTACTATCCTAAGCAGTGTTTCTATATGCATGAGTGGGTTCTATGGGCGTGGGTGACCTTATGTCTCCCCATGTTCTAGGACCGTCATATCCTCAAAAGATGGGATGTGACATCTCTCATCTATTTAACAATTCTAGCCTTAATCTATTCCACATTCTCTCTCAAAGCATATACTAGGGACCTCAAATTTCGATTTTATTTCATTAGGTCCGTGTAGTCTCTTTCCAACCTCTAAATCTTACTCAGAATCCAATCATAATCTAGACACTCCATGGGGTCCTCCTCATAGGGAGTCTTCTCCATCTTGAGGTGGATCACAGGCAGGCACGGCCTTCTCAAACTTCTCTGGCTAGCTCCTCTTCCACAACACGTGAGGTGCTCTGGGTCAGGGTCCTTTAGTAGGGGTACTTTTATTGGTCATATGATAAGAGAATCATAAGGCATACTTTAGGATTTCACGAAACTATACTAGCGATAGACTGTAATTGACATGAAAGGAAAATTCCTATGCTCCAAGATTATATTTAATCAACCCAATAAATAGACAAGTTTAAACTAGAGTTAAAAGTATAGCTCTAATACTTACTTTGTCACATCCTAACTTATGAGATATGACATTCCTAAAATATAGAAAGATATAAGGTCACCCATGCCAGTAAAACCTTCTTAAACAGTTAAATACTGCTTAGGATCATACCAAAATCTCATGCATTAACTTGAATGACCAATAATAAAGGAAATCCTTAACTAGCAGAAGAATAGTTTAAAAATACTTTGAGTACAATCTATAAGAAAAAGAACAATTAAGACTCCAAATTAATCATCATTGAATAATGTTCCAAAAAAAAATTGTTGGAGCATCTATGAGCGGTTTTGCATATCATAGTATGTAAATAGACTTGGACAAGGAAATCTCCCAAGCAGAATAGATTGCTTAAGCTAGCACCTTGCCTCCTTATAATACTCACTTGAAACCACACAAGAAAAGGGGGGAGATGGATGATCTCAATGAGTAAATAATACAACTTGTACAATAACACATATTCTTTTAGAAGGGTCCATAATTCATAGTGTGTGATTTAGCAAGTTTCGAAGAAATCAAACTTGTAACATATAGAGTGATGGCTTTGCCTTATTCACTCGATCACATAAAGGAGAGGTGACATCATACCAAATTCCAACTCCTAACTTGTAATGAAGCATAAAGCTATCAGGCTTTATGGCGAACTGCCCTTTCTAGTTGAGGTGGATACACTACCCTTATCCATCGGGTTAAGACCTATGCACAGGTTCTAATGATTTCCCGCATCAACACGAGGATTTCTACATATAAGGGTTCATAAGTACTATAGCCAAAGCTAATGGCAATCACTTGTAACAAGAGTATTGAAGAATGCAATCACATGTAAAATAGTAGCAATAGAAGTTTAGCTTATTGAACGAAGGATAAACAACAATATGGTTCTAGAAAGAATGTTAGGTAAAGCAATAATCACAAAGGCTCTTTATTTATCATTGAATGGTCAATAATAGTTTCAGACCAATTATCCTTTAGCAATTCAAGTTTAACAAAGAAATCATATAATTATAATTTATGATAGAAAGGAACTTGGGTTTCAAGAATTTCAAAGGTTCACATATCATGATAACTTGTACTTGTAACATGAACATAATGTTTACTCACTTTGTGGTCCCTTAGGTCTTAATGCTCTTAGCCTGTGCACTTCTAACAATTCCCAAGCTCTAACATAACATTACAATTTGATACTTAGCATTGGCTTAACATCATGCTATGCTATCCCATAACTACCCCATGCACATATATCATTCACATATACTTGGAGTTACACTTAGATGTGCACTCATCACTTATACATAACTTATTGAATTTTAAGTCCTCCATACTTTGCCTTCTTAGGCTTATATGAATTCACATAATAGTTCATATCAAGACTTTTCTAAAGCCAAACACAATGAACCATAATCTTCTTATCAATTTAATTTAACTTCTAACTTGTTGCACTCAATACTTTCCATACATGTCGACTTAACAAGCAAGCCCTAAAAGAGTCATGCTTAACTCCTTTGGGCCAAATTATACAATCAATCCCATAGGTATATTAGGATCATTAGTTCACAATTAACACATCATAAAACTCATTTCATATGCTACTTAACTGTGTACACATATTAGCCAAACATGTCAATTAGGGTTTTGGAAACCCTAGGTATAAGCCGAACCACTCTAAGAGTTTTCTAGAGTTACTCCGTCAACCATCATACAATGAAATCATGTACTATTCATATACACATATTAGCAATCACTAAAATGAATCTTACAAAATTATAGGCCTTGGGATCAAAATATCAACCTTGGCCGAACTACTATAACCATGGGTTTTTTCTTATTTTTCATACTTTTTGATCATTATAGTAATATGTAAATGCATGATTTAAACCAATATTTTTCATATAAACATAACAAAAATCAGTTTAGGATGGTAAAACACAAAAATCAAACCCCCCAATGCACATATGCATGAAAATTCCAAATTTTAGGTTTTAGACCTTTGATGGATTTGAGAAGAAAGAGATATGTTTATAGTTGCAAATTGGTTTCTCCCTCCAAGAACAAGCCTAGACCTAGTATAATAAAGACAAAATCAAAAAATATATAGCCCCATATGGATTACTCATGATTAGTTTTATAAAACTCAAAAATTAACTTGAAAGAAAAGGAAAACTTACAAAAAAGATCACGAATCACAAAGTTTGGAGGCACCTTGTGAGTTTTGGCCAAGAGAGAACTTTTGAGAGAAAAATTCTATAAAATCTAATGAGAAATAGAATGGAGGCTACCAATTACATGGGGAGGCCAAATATTAGCTTAGGTATTAGGGTTTTGGGTGCAAAATTACAAGATTGTCATTAATGAGCTAGGTTAGGAGTGCTTAGGTGTCTTGGGCTTTTGGTAAATTGGATTTTTAATCTAATTTATGGTCTGATTAAAATGTATTTAAAATAAAATATTTTTCTTCTTATTTTCATTAAAATTTCTCCAAAAATATTTAATTTAAAATATTTTAGAAATGCTCATAAAAATTGTTTTATGCTTAAAAATCACTCTGTGCATGAAAATTCACTTTATATATGTTAAATTAATTAATGCATATGCACTTCACATAAATCATTTATTTCATGTTCATAATTCATATTATGCATATTAGAACTAGTGTAGTATGCCACTTGCTCATAAATCACATAGTACATGAAATTTCATAAAAACACACACTTTGTCATAATAGTTCTAAAATCAAGCAATTTGTCACGAAACTCCTAGCAAGGGTATGAGTTGTTACACCTACTTAATTTTTACACTATAGTTGCATAATTATTGCAATGTCTTCTAATAGTTTTATACTATGTTTTGTTAATGTTTGCACTGCATTCTGTGTTAATTTTGCACTATATGTGTTACTAACACACTATGTCTGTAAATTAAATTATATTGTGATGATATATAGACTCTCTGAAAATTAAGGATATTGTGTAAATTTTTACACTATGTCTGATAATTAATGTCATTGTGCCTAATATGTGATTATGTGATTAAGAGTGCTTAATTAAGTGTAATAGTGATTAAGTGAGTGTAAAAAATGTGTGCATGTGACTAATGACATTTAAAGTAAATGGTGTAGCATTTTGTTGTTTGCATAATGGTCTATCCATTTTAGGTAAAAGTCACCAAAAATTGACCAAATTCAACTTAAAATTCAAAATCCTTATGTGCAAAATGTCACCTTTTGTAAATGACCAATTAACCTAGCTCTAGAAGTTGTTCCACCCTTTACATTAAGGGCATTTTAGACCTTCCAAATATTGAAATCCAAATTCACATTACCCATAGAAAATCTTCTTTTTATCTTTCTTCCTCCTTATTTCTCATAAACAAAACTACACACAGACCCCATTGAAATTTCAGCCATCATTAGAAAAGCTTGAAGGAGGAAGAATTCTTAGGTAAGACTTTCATGAAACCTTTTCCATTTTTCATCTTGTAAATGTTTATGGAATCCTTTTCCTAATATGTTGGGTTCTTCTCCTTTTACTCTCTTAGTGATTAAATCATCAGGTGTTTAAAAAAGGGAAAGAAAAAAAAAACTCAAGGTGATTTCCTTATTAAACGTCACTCTTTCATCTTCCTAAGCATGATTCTTTAGTTTACTTCTTTGAATATCATTTTTTTTCCCTCCTTTTCTTTTGTTCATATGAATTGGCCATGGTAATGTTTTTGAACCCATGATCTATAATTTATAATAGGGACTTATTTGATATATATATATATATATATATATATATATATATATATATATATATATATATATATATATATATATATATATATATATATATATATTCTTTAAATGAATTTGTTCTTTTGTAATGAATATATGTTTCTTAAGTATTCTATGAGAGGATCCACTCTCAAGGAGTTGAGAATATGAGAGATAGATCACTCTTGTATAGATACTTTAAATTTGTTCATGGTCATAGGATTGTTACTGGGCACCTTTAATTTTGAAGACCATCACTTCTGTTGTCATCTATGATAAGTATGTGATACTTATATTAATGGAGGTAGTGATTCTTATGCTACACACATATGATGTCATGACAATATGTGTAGTCTCACATAGATGAGTGAGTTGAATAGTGACATTAGATGATGAATACTTGGGATTTTACCACTAGTCAACATTTCATCATCTAGGTCATAATTGTGCATATGGTCCTTTAACTTGAGGTGATACATTATCTAACATATTGGTGGTTAGTTACTACTTACATACCAATGCTATTCATGTAAATGTCACATCCCAACTTCAGAGATATGACAGTCCTAGAACATGGGGAGACATAAGGTCACCCACACTTATATAACCCACTTATACATATACAATTGATGCCTAGGATCGTACCAAACCCAGTGCATTAACTTAAATATCTAATAATATAAGAAACCTCAATGTGCAAAAGAATAGTTTAGTAAAACACTTGGTAAACATCTCATAAGAAAAATAATATTTAAAGTTTTAAGATAAATCATCAATAATTAACATCCCAAAATAAACTCCCAAAGCATCTACTAGTATCTCTTCATAACATAGTATTATTAAAGACTTTGAGAAGGAATCCCTAAGAGAAGTAGAATGCTTGAGCCATCACCTTGCCTCCTTATATTGCTCACATGGAACCACACAAGAAAACAGGGTGAGATAGATGATCTTAATGAGTAAACAATATAGCGTAAACGATATCATATATCCCATTTTTAAGGAAAGCCCATTGCATATAACACGTAGTTCATGTTTTACAAATCGCGGTTTCATAGTTTTTAATTTAGCAAGATTTTCACTTTAGTAGGTTTGCAGCAATCATACATATAACATTTATTACCCAATAAGAGTAAATGACTATGCTAGCTCATTCACTCGAGGGAGAGGTGGCCTCATACTAAATTCCAACTCCCAACCAATACTTATAAAGTCATGAAACTGATCAAGCTTTATACTTAAAACTGTCCTTTCTAGCTAAGGTGGATACACAACCCCTATCCATGGGGTTAAGACCGTGTACATAGGTTTCGATGAATACCCATATCGGCATGAGGATTTTTGCATAAAGGGTTAAAGGTACCATAGCTAGAGCTAATGGTAATCCTAAATAACAATATCACATAAGGCAACAATAACAAGTATCCCAATAGTAATAATAGTTTAAGTTTCAAACAAAAGATACAATGATACTCTATTTCCAGAAAGAACATAAGTTAAGGTAATAATCACAAAAAAAATTATTTATCATTGGATAATCACAAATGGCTTTAGACCAATTGTCCTTTGGCAACCCAAGATTAACAAATAAATCACATCGTCAAATTTGAAATGGAAATGAGCTTGGGTTTCAAGAATCTCAAAGGTTCCCATAACATAATCATAATAGCTTCAACTTGTAACAATAGCATAATGTTTACTCATATTGGTAGCATGAATATAGTGTTTACTCATCTTGTGGTTCCTTCGCTCCTAATCCACGTAGCCCTTAGACTTCTAAGACTCCCCAAGCTCTATCATAATATTTATTTCAATACTTAGTATTTATTTAATCATGATGCTATCTTATCTCATAAATACCCCATGCACATATAACATTTGTATACACATAGAGTTGCACATATAAGTGCACTCATTATTTGCACATAACATATTGACTTAAAAGTCCTGCACACTTACCCTTTATAGGTCCATATGGAAACACATCATAATTCATGTCCATACTTTTCTAAGGTCAACACAATATCATTATCTTAATATCAATGCACTTTAACAATCATCTTAGCACACTTAACACTTCCATACAAGTCAACTTAACAAATGACCTTTTAAATGTGGTGCTTAACTCTTATGACCCATTCATTCAAGAAATCTCTTCATCAATTCAAGATAATTAATTCATTATCAAGTCATCATAAAATCTATTTCCATATTTTCCAATCACATTTACATTCTAATCACAACATAAGGTTAAGATATCTTAGGTATACCTTAAGTATAGCAAAGTGCCTTTAGGCTTGTCTAGAGTCATTCCTTCAACCAACATGAAATTTAACCATTTATCATACATACATACATGTCAATAATTGTTAAAATATATTACATAAAAATTATAGACATTAGGATAAAAATCCCATGGTAGGCCGAATACCCTATTAAGAGAAAAACTAAATTTTTCTTACTTTTCGTCTATTACAGTAATATGTAGAAACATGGTTTGAACCAAGATTTTTTATGTAAAAACAACAAAAATTATTTTAGAATGTTAATTTATATGAATTAGTAACAATAGGTGTGACATATACATGAAAATTCTAATTTTAGGTTTTAGGATGCAAACCCATGAAACTTTCTTGTTTTTTGTATTTTTCGATAATTACAGTAATATATAAACTGATGTTTTAAACCGTTATTTTTCATTCAATCATAGAAAATATTAGTTTAGGACATCCACATGTATGAATTGGCAGCCATAGATCATAATTATGTATGAAAATTCCAAGTTTTAAGGTTTAGGGTGAAAATCATGAGTTTTCGCACTTTCCGTGCATTTCATTAATTACAGTAATATATAAACACATGATTTAAATTATTATTTTTCATCCAAAAAAAAAAAAATATCAGTTTAGAATATCAATTGCCACAATTTGGTAGCCATAGAATTATCAAATCATAGAATTTTCTAACTTTCAAGTTCTAGGGCGAAAACCTTGAATTTCCTTATTTTCTAAAACCTTTTAGTTGTCAGAGTACTATGTAAGAATATGATTTAATACAATATTTTTCATCAAAACACATCAAAAATTAGTTTAGAATCTAAATATGTAGTAGCCACCCCCCCCCCCTCCCCCCTTAATGAATTTATGTTTGAAATTTTTAATTTTTGAATTATAGGATTCACTTTTGGAGAAACCGCGTAGGAAGGTTAATATTTTCGATAGAGAAATTAATTTCTCTTTCAAAAACTCACCCAAAATGAATTAAATCTATAGAAATTAGTAAATAACCAATTCAAAATGATTTTCTCATAATTTATTTCATAGAAATCAGATGGGAAATTGAAAAGAAAGAAAAACTTACAAATACAGGTGAGAAATCACAAAGTTGAAAAGTGTTTTCTTAATTTCAGTAGAGATAATTGTTTTGAAAGAATTTTTCTATTAAAATATATAAAAATAAAGTGGTAACCGCTAGAAATATGGTGCTGGTTGAAAATTGATGTTTAAATGTAGGGTTTTGGGCAATTTCCACTAATACCCTTAATGAGCTAGGTCAGGAGTCAATTAGTGTAGTGGGCTTTTAGGTGTTTAGACTTTTTATCTAAATTAAGGGCTAATTATGGGTAATTAAAAATAAAATATTTTTCTTATTATTTTCATTAAAATCCCCCCAACTAATTTATTTAAAAATTATTTTAAAAATACTCATAAGATTATTTTATACTTAAAAATCGCCTTTTTGCATGAAAATTCATTTTATGTAAATAAATTATTTTATGCTAATAAACTTCATATAAATAATTTATTTCACATATATAACTTATATTAGGCTTATTAAAATTAATTTAATATGCCACATACTCATAAATCACATCACATATGAGTTTTCATAAAATCACATATTTTGTCACAACAACTCTAAATTCAAGTAAATTGGTCATGTAAACTTCTAGGTTGGGTGTGGGTTGTTACAGTAAAGGTATATGGTATGTTGTGGCCCTAACTAGTGATATGTGGAGGTAAGTGATCTCTAAGAAAGAATCCATTAACTTGGGTAAACAAGGAAGGAATCCCATGACATCTAGTTGTTCTTGATATACAAGTCCTTGGCCAGGGCAGATGAGATTCACTAGAAAAGAGTCTCTAGTAGGAATTAAGTTTATTGAGAACAAGAACAGAGATAAAATCATATAATCAAAGAATATAGGGTTTGACTAATCCATGACCTTAGTTGAGATTGAAAATCAGTAATGGAGGGGATTGAGTGCACGATAATTATAATCAAAAGTCCATGTGATATGTGTACATATGTTCACCAACATTCATTTCTAATTTGGTAGTCGTGATATGTTATGCTAGGCATCCCTCATGACTTATAAGACTAAGTGTAAAATGGGGATTTGATTTTAGGTGAGAAAAGGAGTTTTCTCTATCCCATTGCTAATTAGATCATGAACCTAGTAAGTCACACACCATAAAGCATTAACCATTCAATGATATAGAATTATATTAATAATTAATTAAAGTGTTTAATTAATTCATTAATGATAATTGAATTAAGCTTGTAATTAAATTTACAAAGACCCTAGCACGTCTTAAAGTTTAATTTACAAAGGGTTTATTTCAATTAAGTTATGATTTGTATGTGATACAAATAATAAGGACTAAATTGAAATATTTTTAGACTAAATTAATGGGCTTGAACATTTGATGGAAGTGATGTGGTTATTTACAAGTGGGCTTGGTGAATCTCTAAACCCTAAAAACATGTGATGTGGGCCTAAATCCATATTAGAAATGGAAAAGAGATATTTTAGGGGTTAGAGATTCTCCACTCAATGGTAACTTGTAAATGTTCTTATATGATAAGGGTATAATGGACTTTTAATTAACATTAGTGGGTGACAAATATGACTACAAGTCAAATCTGCTTCCCATTAATGAAACCATAATCAGTTGTTGATAAACTTGGTGGAAAAGCTATAAGAAGTCAATGACTTAGTGGAGAACTTCAGAATTTTCCACTAACTCTAAGCTACTATTACATGCAAGAGTTGAGAGAAGAAGCTTGAAGAAAGAGTTTTTCATTCCTTCATCATCTTCTTATTCTTTTCTTGTCTTAGAGAAAGACAAGACTTGGTGAAAGTAAAAGCAAATTGAAAACAATAAGAATCCTTGATCCTTGCTTGATGAAGCTTGGTGTGAGTAAGCTAGAGGCTTCACATTTGGGATGCTAAAAATAGGAGCTAAGGAGAAAGGTATATGATAATTCTTTTTCTTATTTCTTTATTGTATGTGTTTTGCACACAATTGGTGAATAATTTGAAAGGGTAATGGATCTACCATAGTGGTGGAGAAAAATTTTGAAATGTTTGAAAATTTGCCTCACCCACCATGCTTCTGCTTTGATGCCATTAATCCTTTCATTATTTGTATTTGTTGGCATGTCAATTGATGCCAATTTGGTGATCGATTAATGAGTGAGGGACTTTCCCTCTATGGTGCTATTTGTGGCATATTTGCATTACTTTATTTTTGATAAATTAGGCATTTTGTGTGTAATTCATGTCAGATCAGTTAGATTGTGTTACTTTATTCACCTTTTTAGGATTGAGGAAGGTTATTCTTATTTTGCAAAAAATTGGGGCGAAAACGAAAAGTTTGACGAAATCTCGCACGACGCGGCAGGAGGGATGTCACTGTGGTAGCACATCTCTAGTGCTACGCTGCTGTGATGTTCTTGCTACCACTACTTCTAGCACCTTGCTAGGAAGCCCTAGTATGATGTAGTAGCAAGCAGCCTATTGCTCGCTTGTCCCAGCGTCCATCGAAGCCTTCCAGCACCACGCAACAGGAGGTTCCTTTATTGCCTGCATGTCCCAGTGCCTAGCTGACCAATTCTAGAACCCGCTACGTCTCCTATGAGCAAACATTGAATATTTTCCAAGATTCCTTAGGATTTTCATTCCTAAATTATTTTAGGAATGTAAAAACTGAATAAGAAGTTTTGTTATTATAAATAGGGTGGTTGGGAGGAAGAAAAGCATCTGGAATTTAATCTGAATTTTGGGAGAATAGTATTTTTCTCTTTCAGTTTTTTGTTTTCTTTAGTTTTGAGATTTCAACACTTAGATTATAATTTTGTTCTTGGAGAATTCATTTGTGAAGATTCAAGAGATTGACTCGGATAAAATGGATCAAACAACTTGATTTATTTCTTATTGTTTTAGTATAATTCTTTTTAGTGATTATTGAATTTATAGAATTGATTTAATGGATTCTTTTGGTTATAATAAAATGATGATGAATTCTTTATTTCCTATGAGCTAATTTCATCCTTGTGTAGGGTTTGTATGAGGTGTTCATGATATGGAATTGAATATAATCTCATTTGATTATTTTTATCCCTAATTGAATTGATTAATTGTTATTGAATAATTGCTTAGCTACCAATTGTTCCACTTACGTTTTGAATGAGGGAATGAGAGTTGAAGTTTAATTCCAGATTTCATTCCTTTAGGATCTTAAAATGAATTAGAAATATAAGTTTTAAGATTAGTTTTTAATTTTTGATATATAATTTGATAGACTGATTCTTATGAATGGGAAAGCTATTAGATTGAGTTCTATTCTTTGAATTGTTAGAAATTAAAGCTTTAGGATAATCAATTGGATATATTCATGATCATATATGATTGATAAACTAAATACAAGCCTTAAGCATCATTCATTCATTGTTTTAAAACTTATTACATCTTAATTTACATTTTCTTTTAATTTCCTGTTTTGTAATTATTTCTTTTCAAAACATTCAAACTATTTTCATTTGATTTGCTTTTAATTGAAATAAATATTTCCATTTGTAATTCATTGAGAGATATGACCTTAGGTGCTTTCAATATACTTCAATTGCCTTGTATACGTGCAGGTTGCTTTTTAACAGGTTATTTTGAGGTGAACAAGTTTTTGGCGCCATTGCCGGGGAATTGCAAGGCAAATTTATTTGTTTCATTATGAACATATTTGTTTTTAGTTTTTATTTACATTTATTTTTTGAGATTTTTATGCAAGGGAGAAGATCTTTGGAAGAACTTGCCTCTTTTATTAATAACATTCACAGGTTTGGTAGAGAAAAAAGAAGTCTAGAGCTAAATGGGGACCAGGTTTATCTAATGGATCTTGAGAATCTAAAAATAGAAGACCAAGAGGAACAGCCACACATCATGGCACAAGAAAGAAGGCCTATGAAGGATTATGCTAGGCCAATCATCGACATCACAACATCTTGCATTAGACTTAATACAACTGCCAAAAATTGTGAATTGAAGAACATCCATTACAACATGCTTCCATCCTTTTATAGAGTCCCAAATGAAGGCCTCCTCAATTTCACCAGGGAATTCTACTCTACCATATAGACCTTTCCTTTATAAGGTCTAACTAAAGATCAGTTATGGATGAGATGCTTTCCTTACACTTTAAAAGACAAAGCTAAGTCTTGGTTGATGACACTTACTCCTAATTCATTGACCGCTTGGGAGGAGGTATATAATAAATTAATGGGGAAGTTTTACTCTCACCAAAAGACAGCTAATTTGAGATCAAAGGTTGTAGCCTTCACACAAATGGAAAGAGAACCTTTTCATGAGGCATGGGAATGGTTTAAGATGTTGCAAGTTCAATGCCCCCGTCATCACTATCCACTGTAATTGCTCAATTAGTTCTTTTATGAAGGGCTCACATTCCAAAGCCAAAGCATAGTGGACAATGCAGCTGGAGGGGCACTGGGTGAGATCACTGTTGAGGAAACTTATGACCTTTTTGAGATGCTTAGTGCTAATTCTTAGCAGAAAATTGTAAGAGGAAAAACAGTGGGAGTTTAAGAAGGAGCTCCTGGTAAGGATGTGGCTATGCAAATAGCTAAGCTCACTTGTTAAATCAAACTTTTATCCATAAAGGGAAACACACCAGCATAGCAACAAGAGGTATGTGGAGTTTGTGGCATTTTTTTCCATGATGCTAATATTTGCCCTTATAGTTTTGATGTCTATGTAGGTGAACTAGAGTAAGCATAAGCTCTAGATGGTTTCCAACCTAGGTCAAGGAATGACCCTTACTCTAATACTTACAACCAAGGTTGTAGAAACTATCCAAATTTTTCCTGGAGAAACAACAACTAGTAGCAGCCTCAGTTTCAAATGATGCAAATAGGGCAACCATTCCAAGGAGAATCATCAAACCCACAACAGCAAAGGAAGCTATCTTTGGAGGATAGCTTGAATGCTTTCATTCAAGCTAGCACTAAAAATCAGAAGGCTAACAATAGGAGGTTTGATTCATTAGAAGCTTCAGTTAGAAAGGTGGAGACTTAAGTTGGGAAAATAGCAAGTCATGTGCAATCACACTAATAAGGGAATCTCCCTAATCAACTGGAGCAAGCTAAGGCCATCACGGTCCTTAGAAGTGGTAAGATCATTAATAATGCTATTGGTACTAATCTTGATAATGCAGGTGATGATCAGATGAGCTAAAAAAGGAAAAGAGCAGCAATGAGCCTATTAGAATTCCATATGAGCAAGAGAAAGTGAAGAAGTCCTCATCTCCTTTGAAGTTGCACAAGGCGGATGATCCATATAGACTGCCTATTCCATTTTTGAGTCATCTTAAGAATGGTAAGCAAGATACATAATTTGATGAATTGTTCAAAATGCTATCCATGGTAAGTGTTAATTTGCCTTTGCTTGATGTAATAAAAAAGTACCTTCTCATGCAAAATTTTTCAAAGAGTTGAATTCTAAGAAAAGGAGGTTGGAAATGGAAGAAAAAGTTGTTGTGTATGAGGTAACTAATGTTGTACTCCAGCATAAATTACCTCCTAAGGCTAAAGATCCTAGTAGTTTTATGATTGATATTAGTATGGGCAATGGTGAGAGGGCTAAAGGTATGTTAGATTTAAGTGCAAGTATTAATTTGATGCCCTATGCCTTGTTTATGCAATTAAATTTAGGAGAATTGAGACCCACTAAAATGTGTTGAACTAGCTGATAGGTCTTTACAATTTCCTATGGGAATTATAGAAGATGTGCTAGTGTAAGTTGGAGGGTTGATTGTACATGTTGACTTTGTGGTATTAGACATGGGTGATGAGTTGTCAAATAGGTCAAAATTGCATATTTTGTTAGGAAGACCTTTTATGGCAACAACAAATATTTTAATTGATGTTAAGAATGGAAAGTTAACCATGACTGTTTTGGGTCAAACTATTGAGTTTTCTATTTTAAACAATCTTACTGTTATGACCACATCATTATATGAAGAGTGCTCCTTTATTGATTGTATAGACACTATTGTTCAACAAATTTTCTTGCAGGATGCTTTTAAGGATAAGCTGGAAATCACCCTTACACTTGAAAAAGAAGTTGACATCTATTTTCTAGAAGTATTAAGTACCATTGAATGCCTAGATGAGGTGGAAGTAGAGGAGTTAGGAGAG
>CANTUT010000441.1:120000-125000 GCA_947687605.1 Reutealis trisperma
GGAATAGCCCCCTCCTTCACCATCTGCGGCAGATGAATAAGGTAACCTTTCTCTTTCGATTGTCATTTGTACTTTTTAGTTTTTAGTTTTTAATCTTCCAATATAAATATCTATATACATTTCCACATTAAGGGCAATATGGAGTTTAAGTGTGGGGGGAGTAATTTCGTGTTCTATTTTGTGTAAAATTGTGCATACTGTAAGTAAATCCCTTTGTTTTGTCCTTTTTTGTTAAAGTTTACTTTATTATTTACTTAAGTCTAGCATAAGGTGTTAATCTTGGAATTAAAATTTAAGTGTGGCCAATGATATAATAAGATTGTGTTTGAATTAGATTATATTCAATTGCTTTGCATACTAAATTCTTTTTCCCCCTTAATCATTGCTTTAAAACTAAGTTGATATTTGCTTAAATTATTGGATAGGTTTTTGCATGCTGCACTTAGAGAGGGCTTATGCAACATGTTATCATTGAGTAATTTCGCCCACTTTAGAACATGCTAGCCAATTAGTCGAAGCAAAATTTTAAGTCTACTTAGGGAAGGAAGAAATGATTAAGGCATTTCTTTATTTTAACCAAATCCTTATGTCCACCTATTTTAAATGTTTATCCCTACTTCACCCTTTGAACCAAATAAATGCATTAGTATGCATATTTTAAACTTGAGTTCTTTGTTTAATTAAACCACATTGTCACTACCCTTGTGTTTTCTTTGGATAATGATGCAAAGTTGGTAAAGATAATAACCTCTTCAAAATTTATTTACAATTGAGTGGAGTGATGGAAATTTAATAGAACTCGTGCACAAACATGAGTGTGGGAGAAATAAATAAAAATAATAAAAAAAAGAGAAAATTAAATAAAATAAGTATTTCCTCTTAGGCAATCTGAAGTTTAAAATGCTTATTGCTCCATTGTTAAGGAAGAATGGCTATTATTGAGGTTAATTTGTGTTTTGTTTGGCATCGTTTTCAAAGAAATTTTTTTTTTCATGTTAACTTGTTTCTTGATTAACCCATTACCCTTTAAACCCCATTATAGCCTTAATAAAGACCTTTTAATCTTTTTAACCTTTGTGGACTCCATTAGTAGAGATGAAATTGGTTAGTGTGCCTATGAGGTGGATGAACATGCTTGGATATGAATCCTTTGAATAGAAATTCTCTCTGATAATAGTGAGTGTATATGCCTATCATAAAAGGCAACAAGTTTTCTTTTTGGTAATATTTATGAAGATTTGATTGATACTTGGTGGATTTATGGTGATTTTGGGTAAATTGTACTAAGTATTCTACAATTGTTGCTATACTCTTATTCAAACATTTATCTTTTCAGGCACACTATGTTTTCTTAAGTATATAAGGTTTTTATTGCTAACTAAGTAAAATAGTTAAGTATGCTTTTGGTTGAGGACAAGCAAAAGGGTAAGTATGGGGGAAGTTGTTTATGGCATATTTGCATGTTTTTATTTGTGATAAATTAGGCACTTTGTGTGTAATTCATGTCATATAGGTTAGATTGTGTTACTTTATTCATCTTTTTAGGTTTGAGGAAGGTTAGTCTTGTTTTGCAGAAAATTGGAGCAAAAACGAAAAGTTTGGCGAAATCTTCCATGACGCGGCAGGAGGGATGTCATTGCAGCAGCACGTCTCTAGCACCTCACCAGAAAGCTCTAATGCCACGCTGCTGTGACATTCCTATTGCCATTTCTTCTCCAGCGCCTTGCCAGGAAGCCCTTGCGCCACACTATTGTGACATTCCTACTACCATTTCTTCCCCAGTGTCTCGCCCAGAACAGCAGCATGATGCAGCAACAAACAGTGGCTGCTTGCTGCTCCCAGCATCCGCTGAAGCCTTCTAGCACCACACAACAGGAGGTTCCTTTATTGGCTACTCGTCCTAGTGCCTAGCTGACCAATTCTAGCCCTCGCTGCATCTCCTATGTGCAAAAATTGAAGATTTTCCAAGATTCTCAAGGATTTTCATTCCTAAATTATTTTAGGAAAGTAAAAACTAAATAAGAAGTTTTGTTGTCATAAATAAGGTGGTTGGGAGGAAGAAAAGTATCTGGAATTTAACCTGAATTTTGGGAGGATAGTATTTTCTCTTTCAGTTTTCTATTTTCTTTAGTTTTGATATTTCAACACTTAGATTATAATTTTGTTCTTGGGGAGTTTGTGAAGATTCAAGAGATTGACTCAGATAAAATGGATCACGCAACTTGATTTATTTCTTATTATTTTAATATAATTCTTTTTAGGGATTATTGAATTAATAAAATTGATTTAATGGATTCTTTTGGTTATAATAAAATGATGATGAATCTTTATTTCCCATGAGCTATTTTCATCCTTGTCTAGGGTTTGTATGAGGTGTTCATGATATAGAATTGAATACAATCTTATTTGATTATTTTTATCCCTAATTGAATTGATTAATTGTTATTGAATAATTGCTTAGCTACCAATTGGTCAACTTAGGTTTTGAACAAGGGAACAAGAGTTGAAGTTCAATTCTGGATCTCATTCCTTTAAGATCTTAAAATGAATTAGAAATATAAGTTTTAAGATTAGGTTTTAATTTTTGATATATAATTTGATACAATGATTTCTATGAATGCGAAAGTTATTAGATTGAGTTCTATTCTTTTAATTATTAGAAATTAAAGCTTTAGGATAATCAATTGGATATATTCATGATCATATATGATTGATAAACTAAATACAAACCATAGGTATTATTCATTCATTGTTTTAAAACTTATTTCATCTTAATCTACATTTTCTTTTAATTTCCTTTTATGCAATTATTTCTTTTCAAAACATTCAAACTATTTTCATTTAATTTGCTTTTAACTGAAACAAATATTTCCATTTGCAATTTCTTGAGAGATATGACCTTGGGTGCTTTCAATATAATTCAATTGCCCATTTGCAATTCCTTGAGAGATACGACCTTGGGTGCTTTCAATATACTTCAATTGCCCTGTATACTTGCAGGTCGCTTTTTGACAGGTTATTTTGAGGCGAACAGGTGTAATTTGGCCAACCTAGGATTTCACCCTAGGTTGGTGATTTCTTTCAATTGATTCTTAAATTTTATTTTATTAGTGGTTAATTGCATGATTACATGGTTAATTTTATATTAGAAGCATGAAATTAGGTGTTCACCAAAATTGGGTGGTTACATCAAGAATGAACATATAAATTGAAAATTGGAAATTCAAATTAAATATGTAAATGTACAATTAGGTAGTCTAAATATATGAATTAATGTATAATTTGAGAAATTGAAGAGTAATTGATTTTTTCCCCAAATTGAGTAACTTAGGGTTTGACTTCTTAAGTAATTAATTCCAATTAAGTGCCTAATTGGAATTCTAAACATTTTAATTGAATGAATTAACATCCAATTTGAGTAATTGATTTTAATTTAAACATTTTTCCCAATTTAAATGTTTTGGCCAAGTTAGGATTTCCATACCTTAATGTTTATTCCAAATTATTTGTCCAAGCAATTTAGGAGGAATCAATGAAAGGACATCAATTCAAATATTAGATTTTCAAATTGAGAGAGATATTGAGAGAGATCAAGAATTCTCACACTTCATTTCATTTTGTCCAAGTTACTTGTTTTTTTTTTTTTTTCCCCAAGCTTGAGCTCATATTGGTCATTAGCACCAGTACAATGTTGATAGTTCTTTAGTGCCTCCCTAATAGTTCTCCAATGTCTTCCAAATACTATAAGCACTAGTACAATGTTGAACTCTCCCATATTCTTCTATAGAGAATGAGTTAAGAAGAATAGTCATGGCTCTCTATTGGCACTTTTTATGAACATCAACTCGTTGTTTTCTTGGAATCATCTCTTCTTTACTATCAACCATCTTTAATGGAGGCTTCTATTCTTCAAGAACACTATCCTACACATTGATGAGATCACTATCAAGGTACACCTCTATTTTATGCTTCTAATGAGCATGATAAGAGTCATGACCTAAATGCAGCGGCACACGACTAACACTAGGACACGAGTGATGCATATTGCTACCAATGCCCATAGTAAGCCTAATAACTCACTAAACGAAAAACCATTGCATCAATTATTAATTCCCTTTTAGAACATAACTTTGGCCCATAGGTCAAGCAAACTTATTCTATTATACATTCAATGCCATTATAATTTAATATATATATCATTCTTTAAAATATATCATAACGAAAGAACTTTTGCTTAACCAGGCATTTATAATCCAAAAGAAATTACAAGGGTGACCAAATTACATTACAATTAGCTAGAATAGCAATGCGAAGTTCTAAATAGAAATACAATTTAATAATATATCTAATACATAACTTAATTAATAAAATACATATTATTGCTAAAGAAGTAAAACAGATTAACTCAATTAAAAAATTCTTCATGAGCTCAGTCCACAACTTGGAAAAATAAGTTGAATAGGAATGAGCGTGTGATTCAATGAATAATACTAACCAATATATTAATGTGGTCTTCTATAAACAAGTAACTAATGTCCGTACTGGTGCATCATGTCATAGAGGTAAAAAACCATATAAATAAATATGGACGGAATATAGTCACAATACCATACCAAACCTCAATATGGTGAGCTGATCCCCCTATCCTAGCTCTATGAATCCAATAATGTCTCTTATTCCAATACTAGAGACATAGGTGTCCTCAGTAGCTTTAATTCGATTAGCTGCAGTGACACGATGAGTAGGCCTCTAGCTATCAGTAGCCAATCGTAGCTCATCTTATCTAAATCATCATAAATAGATCCACTTTCCTAAGTGGCACTATGAAATCCTGATACATCTGTCAACCACAATCAATATGCAATAACAATATTGATTCATCATTCATAATCACATGCTAACGTGCACCTATGCAATAATAATGCATAATGCATTATATATATATATATATATATATATATATATATATATAAACATATATATATATATATACATATATA
>CANTUT010000441.1:130000-307500 GCA_947687605.1 Reutealis trisperma
AGCATTGGCCCCCTATTGCTTCATTAGTTACTAATAGGTAAAGTAATAGAGGCTTCCCAGGCCTTGGTGGCTATAGTGCTTGTGGATTTAGCAAGTATTGCTTGATCTAGTCAAATGCTTTTTGGTAGTCGACATTCCAATGCTTGGAGGCCCCTTTTCTAAGTAGCTTGAAGATGGGCCCACATACACCAACCAATTGATTGATAAATCGACTAATGTATTGGAGCCGTCCAAGGAAACCTCTGATCTTCTTCTCTATTTTAGGAGGTGGCATTTCTAAAATTACCTTTCATTTAGCAAGGTCCACTTCTAGACCCTTCTTATAGACCATGTGGCCTAAGAATACTCTAGATGAAGCTCCAAAGACACATTTGGTAGGATTGAGTTTGAGATTGCACTGGTGAAGTCTAAGGAAGAATTACCTTAATGCTTCTAAATGTTCTTCGGTAGTGGTACCTTTTATCACCATGTCATCAATATAAACGTTAATCTATTTATGTATCATATCATGGAAAATGGTAATAGCCATCCTTTGGTATGTTGTCCTAGCATTTTTGAGCCCAAATGGCATAACCTAGTACCAGTAGGTGCCCTACTCAATAATGAAGGTTATCTTCTCTTTATCAGGAAGATGAACCATTATCTGATTGTATCTTATAGCCAAGTCGATTAAGGAAACCATTTTGGAATCTACCATACCATCTACTTGAAGGTTGATGTGAGGTAAGGAAAAATCATCCTTAGGACAAGCCTTGTTCAAATCCCTGTAGTCCACACATATTCTTACTCTACCATCTTTCTTAGCAATTGGCACAATGTTAGTAAGCCAGGATGGATAGTTGATGGGCTCAATGAAATTATGGTCCAATAGCTTGCAAATTTGCTCCTTGATTGGTATGGACCATTTTGTCTTGAGCCTTCACAATTTATGCTTAATAGGATTAACACCTAGGTAAACTAGAATCTTATGAACTGCTATGCTTGGATCCAAACCTGTCATGTTCTTTGGGAGCCATGTGAAATAGTCTTGAAACGCTTTGATCATCTCCTCCGTGTGACTTTTGTTTATGTATGAAGATGCAATGAATGTAGTTTTTAGTACATCATAAGTGCTAGCATTAATTAGCTCTTTAATTGCATCTTTTTTATTTCATTTATTTCATTTTTTTTACTTGATGTCTCATTTAAGTCAGATTTAAAAGTTGGAATATCAAAGAAAAATTAAGACACAAGATTGTAAGAGAAAAATGCAAACTTTTTATTGAATTCAAAAGGGGGTATGTCCCAATTTACATCAAATTGGAAAATTAGACCCTCAAGGTCAGTTACATCACTATCATTAGAAGAAACAAACTTAGATTTAGAAGACGAGCCTGTAGAGGGCTTTGATTTAGACTAGGACTCTGACTCAGATTCTGATTTAGAAAAATAAGAGGGACTCTCCTCAAAGGACCAATTTTGCAGCTCAATCTTGATAGGCTAGATTTAGGTGGAAGGGTCAGTTTTCTCCTCCTAGACAGTAGCATGAATACTTCATCAAAAAGTCTAGCCTCCATCTTCTTTTCCCAATCTTGACTAAGCATGTAGATTGGTTCATAGTCTTCTAACTCGAGCCTGACATCATAAAAGATTTCAAACCCAAGGATTAGTTTTCCAATAATACGGCAGATCTAAGGCTTAGGAAAGTTATAGTAAGGAACTATGTCACTTTCCCTCATAAAGTATCCATTTAAAGTCTTAAAGTAAGAGCACATGGGCCAGTTATAGATTTCACCTCATTTAAGGATTGCTGCTCTTTCCTTGGCCTGCTTCTCCATTTCTATAAGGTCCTCATCAGTGGGTTCCTATCCCAGCCTAAATGGTGGCATTGCAACTGGATAGTCCAAAAAAGACTTCAAACCCTACTGGCTTCTTCCCAAACCTAAACTAGGAAAGTAGTCCATTTTTCTAAGCATGTTAGAACAGCAATATTCCCAAATGGGTCAAAATCAAATGGGACAAACTCTTTACCTTCTTTTCCCTTAATGTATTATATGAAAGAGAAGCCATAAAGTGGATAAACAAATAGCTCATATTAGATCTCAAGGATGGGAACAATTGGGATGTCATGTTTTCTATGCATGTCCTCTTTGACTGTTACAACCCATTCTTGAAAGGAAATTTGATCTTCTAGTGTAGGGAGGAAAGGATAGCCTTTGCTTAGTGGATCCAGGGCCTTTCAAGTCGCAGGTTGAAACATATAGGCGCATCAATCACTTGAAAGGGGATAGTGAAGGATGTAGGCCCGGTTGTTACATCTATAGTAGCCACCCCAAGAACTTCTCCCTTGGTGTTATCATAAGCCCTTACTATCTTATCAAAAGTGGTAAAATCAGTAACTTCTAGCATCAAGTAGCTAGCTACCTTTAAAAGGCACACATTCAGCAAAGCCATTATCAATGAGAACTATGGACAAGGTCTTTCCTCGAGTCACAACTATAATGTAGAGGACATTATTATGGTCAGAGTCCCCTTATAGAAAGTCATTTTCCCCAAAGGTGTTGGGTACCCCCTTTAGCAGTATTGGTGATGGAAGCAACAAGATTTTCGAATGTGATATCAATAAGAGCTTGGCACTTATTCAATGCCTTGCAAAGAGCTTAGCAGTGAGGATAAAAAGATTGGATTAAGCTCCAAATTGATATGTTTGCTTGAGTTTTATTAAGTTGCTTAAGGATAAGGTCTTCGTCAGGTTCAAGACTCCCTTTCATTTTGTCAGCTAGTGTAGGAATGGGTTGGATGGGTTGAGTGTTTGGATTTAGTGGGTTTAGGCGTTAGAGGATTTTGCCACTTTGGGTGATGGCATCAATTTCCTCAACTAGGTTGGTGAGGTCTAAAACACAGCAATAGTTGGGATTTGACTCAATCAAGGAGATAGGGTCAACTCCCTCATAATCATTAATAGCATTGACTGTATGGTTAGGTAGGGGATTTGTGGTGATATTTGGTATGGCTTTTAGTGGTAAAATTTCATTTGAGTTAATGAGGTCTTGGATTTTGTGCCTGAAGGCCTTAAACGCAATAGTTTTGTGCCTAAGTCCTTATTGGTAGTCACACCTCTTGTTTGGATTATGATTTTTAGGTAATCGATTAGGGACTAGTCTATGTTCGGGAAGTTATACCATGTCTTTGCTCAAGTAGTTTCTTAGGAATAACACTCATGGGCACACCCCCCCAGGTTAGAAAATTGCCTCATTTCAATCTTGAGAGGCTTCTCAATTGTTAGAGCATTAACTTCCCTCCTTTCTGATTTGTCAAGGAAGTCACATTGCCTTGGTGTGTTGGCTTCTTATACATTGACCTAGATGCATATTCTTCTTTAATTTGCCCATTTTGAATTAGGTCTTCAATTTTCTAAGTAGTAGCAATGAGGGCTTTAAAGTCAGGCAGGTACTGAGTTAGCAGCCTATCTTAGTAAATTGGGAGAAATTTCTCAAAAATTATATCAATCTGTTCATTTTTAGGAGGCCGATTCACCATTTGAAAAGCCTTTTTCCTCCACCTCGTAAGTACCAAAGAGAAGGATTCTTTTGCATACTGTTTGATAGTTTTAAGGTCTCTTCTTATTACATCAACCTCAATGTTATAGTGATATTGCTTAACAAAAATGTTGCAAATGTCATCCTAGGTCCATTTTTGGGAATCATTCAGGTCTATAAACCACCTCACAGCAGCACTAGTCAGAGATTGTTAGAACAATTGAGCAAGGAGCTCATTGTCCACTCCTAAAGGATGTATGGCCCCCATATAAACCTTAAGATGGGTTTTAGGGCAAGTAGTTACATCAAATTTGTCAAAATTCAGCATAGAACTTAGGAGGAACTCTTGCATTGGGAAATAAGCTCAGGGAGCCTATATCAACCATATTCTCTTTCTTCTTTAGATTCTTCAACATTTTTTCCATGTGCTCAAATTTTTCCATGAAGGCCTTGAGTTTAGGGTTGGCTTGTATTTTACCAAAAGTAATCCACTTTATCTTATATTTGAAAATGATTTTGAAGTCTCCAGTGGAGTTGCCAACTGTGAGGCCTTGCCCGAGCACTAGTCTGATCTGCTGAAGGGAATTAAAATGCTCTTCTGGAGAAATTTCATGATTAGAACTCGCTATGAGTTTAGAAAATTGTGTTTTGCAATTTATTATTCATAAAAGGGAGTCGCCATTTTAATTTACTTATTTTAATTAGGAAAATTAAAGGAAAACCCAAATTGATTAACTTTAAAATGTTTGGTTTATCCCAATGGAAAAGCACTAATCCGCGAGTAATCAAAGAGGGCTCAAGGATTAAATTTTGGTATTTAAACAAATTGAGAAAATATAATTTTCTTCAGTTTAGCTAAAAGTTCCAAAATAACTCTAAAAAAAGGCAATTTTAATGTATGCATGAACATGAGTAAAAATAATGAATGAAACAGTTATAGATGTTAAAATGAAATGACAATTGTAAATAAATAAGCAAAAATAAATCCTACGTAATTATTATAAAACCAAAATGAATGAAATAAAGAGGATCTTTCCTCTAGTCCTTATAGGTGTTAGGAAAAGCACACGTTCCTTTTGAAAAGAGGATCCTTTCTCTGACCCTTATAGGATTCTAAGAAAAGCACACCCTGCCAAAATAAATTAAAGAAATGAACAGAAAGAATTGAAAATAAAGCGCATATACAAATAAATAACAAAGTAAAATGAAACTTAAACTGTAAGTATGAAAGGGAAAATGTTATTGAAAAAGATTATGGAGTTGATGCCCTATAGAATGGCATGCCTATGTTTCCTATTGAATAGGAATCAAACCCCATGTAGTTCTTCCTTCTTGCAAAGGAGGGGTTTTGGAAAAAATGCTGGTTTGGTTTATTAATTTAATTCTAACTTTTAAATTAATAAATTTTAAATCTTTTCTATTTTAGACCTAAAGAAAGGTAGAAGAGAGAGAATTATAGATCTGAATTTAGAATTTTAAAAATGGAAAGAAGAAAAGGAATTTACCTTTGTTTTTCTTAACTTTCAGATGGATGGGGTAAGCTCTGGATCTAAGCTCCACCTTGGATTAGGGAACCTTGAAGTTGAACCTTAAACAGAAAAGGTTAGCAAAACATAATAATAATTGCAAAGTAAAAGAATTTGGAGTGATAGATTTTAGTATTAATTTTTCATTTTAATTTAGCAGAATTTTAGCATAAAAAGAAGAGCATCTAGGTGAATTTTTGTCTCAAAAATTCCCCTTAAAAGAGTTGAATAGAAGCTCTATTTATACAGAATAAGTGAAGGGTGGCGGCATGTCGATAAGTTGGGTGGCACTAGCAGCACGTTGACTGGCTAGGCAGCACCCAATTGGTGCCGTTAGTGCTGCCGGCACGCTGGGCATGCTACCTCGCACTGCTGGAGCCGATTTGACCCTAACCTGCTTGGATCGACCTAGTTTCACACTGTTTTGGCTAGTTTTGGTCTGTTTATGATTTGATTTGAGCCCAATTTGATTCTATGGATTCATAATAAAAAATTGGTCAACTGAAGGTGCAATTTTGAGGGTTCACAACATGTACAAATTAATTGATGCATGAAATTCATCCCATTCATAAGTAAACAAAACATAAAGGTAAAAGAAAGTAGAAAGTTCAATCTAGATTATAAAAAAAATCTAATCAAGGGATACTTCCTCTAGCTCTTATAGGTTCTAGGGAAGTTACACATTTTCTAAACTAAATCTAATAAAATCAATGTATTAAACAAAAAGAAATTGGATTATTTTAATTGGATTCACTGCTTAATGAATCAAGCATGCCTGCATATCCCTTTAAATGAGAATTAGAACATGTGCAGTTCTCTCTTCTTGTAAAGGGGTTTATTTAGCCAAATCACTTTATCAGGTTTTGATTGATTGAATGATTGATTGAGTTGATTGATTACCAAGTTAACTTAATTAGTTCATATTTTAATTAACTATCCTAAGTAATTAGTTAAGAAAAAACAAAGAGCCTTGGAGGAAGAAGAGAGAATCCTAAAGAGAGAAATAATAAATATATCCCAATGAGAGAAAAACTAAAAAAATAAAAAAGGAAAGGAAAAGAAAAGGGAAAGGAAACTTACCTCAGATGGCGGGTGGTGGACGGCGGCTTGTAGCGGGTGGTGGGAAGCTTTTGACTTGACAGATCATAATTCCACCTTCTCTTGGCTTGAGGTAGAACTCGAACCTCAAATGGAAGAACACTTGATTTCCTTACAAAGCAAAAAATACAGAGTAAAGCAGAACTAAAAGAAAACTTTAAAACTAAAAGCTCATACTTTTTTTTCTTTTTGAAGAATAAGTAAAAAAAAGAGTTTTGAAGCTTCTTTTGAGGATTTAAGTTGCTCTAGCAAGCTTTTAGTGTCTGAAAATTGAATTTAGGCATCTATATATATAGTAGAAGAGGTATAGGGTCAGATTGCATAAATTCTAATGAGGGATCGCAAATTTTGGAGGCACAACCCCATAAGGGCCTTGCAATTCCATAGGCCCTATGTGCAATCACAATTTGGCTACAATATGTGGCCGTATGGTCACTGCAAGGGCTCCTACAGTCACTGTACAGGGCCCTACAGTGACTGCATATGGGCTTGTAGTCACTAGCTTGCATTCCATCTATTTTGTCCATTTTCACCTATTCTCATTCATTTATCGTCTATTTTTTGTGATTCTAGTTGTGTTGTAATCATTATTGAATCCCAAATGATCTAAGGTGGTTCAAAAGTCAAAGGGATAGGTTTCAATAATCGAGGCTCTATTTTCTTCTCAATTTTTGCAATTTTGACTTCTAAAGGCCTATTTACCGAGCCTAGGTGCTTCCAAGGTCCAATTGCAAATTGGAGGGTGCAAAATTATGGAAATCCATTTTTCCATAGGGCGCTGCCCCCTTCACCCCTGCCTGCTAATCGGCAAATGGGATTGTTGTATCGGCTCTGCATAGTGCACTAATCCTAACAAATGTCAAGCTATAACTGAATCATGAGGATACAAAATTAAGGGTTCAGAAGACAATAATTGTAATAACCCACACCCACCATAGGAATTTTCATGATGATTTGCTTAACATAGAACTATTAAGACTAAGTATGTGCTTTTATGGAAATTTATGTGCTATGTGATTGATGAGTATGTAGCGTATTAAATTAATTTTAGTACACATAATATGGGTTATTATTGTGAAATAAATAATTTATATAAAGTACATTAGCATAAAATAAATTATTTTACATAAAATGAATTTTCATGCAAAAAGGAGATTTTTAAGCATAAAATAATTTTATGAGTATTTTAAAATGATTTTTAAAATAAATGTTTTGAGGGAAATTTTAAAGAAAATAATAAGAAAAATATTTTTATTTTAATTACCTATAATCAGCCCCAAAATTAACTAAAAAGCCCAAATACCTAAAAGCCCACTACACCAAAACACTCCTAACCAAGCTCATTAAGGGTAATCTTAGAAATTGTCCAAAACCCTACATATATATTATGAAAATTTTGCCAGCCTTTATTCTAGGAGCCACTATTTTGTTATTTTATTATTTTGGCAGAAAAATTCTCTCAAAATAATTCTCTATATCGAAATTCATAAAATACTTTCAAACTTTGCGATTTTGCGATCGTTTCGTAAGTTTTTCCTTCCTTTCAATTTATTTTTAGATTTTTATGAAATTAATCATGGGAAAATTATTTTGAATTGAATATTTACTATTTTGATTGATAAAATTTGGCCTAGGTGAATTCTTGAGAGGCAAATCAATTTTTCTATCGAAAACACCAACCTCTCTACGTGATTTCTCCAAAGGTGAATCCTACAACTCAAAATTGAAATTTTCATATATAAACACTATAAGGGGAGGAAGGGGAGGAGGGTGGTTTTTGCATATTTGTGTTCTAAAAGGATTTTTGATGTGTTTAGATGAAAAATATCAAATTAAATCATAATTCTATATATTACTGTAAGGACCGAAAAGTTTTAGAAAACAAAGAAATTCAAGGTTTTCATCCTAGAACTTGAAAGTTGGAAAATTTCATGATTTTATATTGGTATGGCTGCCGATTTGTGTATGGTGGGATTCTAAATTGATATTTGTTATGTTTTGATGGGAAATAATGATTTAAATCATGTGTTTACATATTACTGTAAAGAACGGAAAGTGCGGAAAGCAAGAAAAACTCATGATTTTTATTCTAAACCTTAAACTTAGAATTTTCATGCATAAGAAATATCTATGGCTGCTGATTTGTGTTTATTGATGTTATAAATTGATATTTGTTGTGATTGAATGAAAATTAATGGTTTAAATCATATGTTTACATATTACTGCGATGACCATAAAGTACCAGAAATAAGAAAACTCATGGTTTTTCATCCTAAAACCCAAAGTTGGAAATTTTCATGC
This sequence comes from Reutealis trisperma, assembly GCA_947687605.1. Lineage (NCBI taxonomy): Eukaryota > Viridiplantae > Streptophyta > Magnoliopsida > Malpighiales > Euphorbiaceae > Reutealis > Reutealis trisperma. The sequence goes on from CANTUT010000441.1 coordinate 138,444, forward strand.
ATATGGATCTATATATGTGCCAATTCCTACATTTTCAAGTTCCACAATGATTTTTGTTTTGATTACATGAAAATCTTGGTTCAACCCATGTTTCTACATATTACTGTAATAGACAGAAAGTGTGAAAAGTAAGAAAATTCAGTTTTCTCTTTTGTAGGGCATTCAGCCTATAATGTTTATAATTTTTGTGCAATGTATTTTAATGATTGTTGGTGTGTATGAATGAATCATAAATGGTTAAATTGCATATTGGTTGAAGGAGTGACTCTAGACAAGGTTAGAGACAATTTGGTATACTTAAGGTATCTTAACCTTATATTGTGATTACAATTTGAATGTGATTGGGTAATATGGAAATAGGTTTTATGATGAGTCAATAATGAATTTATGATCTTGAATTGATGAGGAGATTAATTGATGAATTGGGCATAAGAAATAGACATGACACTTGAAAGGCTATTGATAAGTTGGCATGTATGGAAGTGTTAAGTGTACTCAGATGATTATTAAAGTGAATTGATATCAACATCATTACATTATACTTGATTGAGAAAAGCATTGGTATGATTTATAATGTATTTTCATATGAGCCTAGAAAGGCTAAATGGGAAAGACTTTTAAAGTCAACATGTTATGTGTACATGATGAGTGTACATCTATGTGCAACTCCAAGTGTATACGAATGTTATATGTGTATAGGGTAGTTATGGGATAAGATAGCATGATGATTAAATATATACTAAGTATTGAATTAAATATTATGTTGGAGCTTGAGGAGCTCTAGAGGTTCAAGGGCTACAAGTACTAGGAGCAAAAGAACCACAAGGTGAGTAAACATTATGCTATTCTTATAAGTACAATCTATCATGATTAAGTTAATGGGAACCTTTGAGATTCTTGAAACCCAAGTTCACTCCATTTTAAATTGGATTATGTGATTTCTTTATTAAGCTTGGGTTGGCAAAGGACAATTGGTCTAAAAACCAATGATGTTTATTCAATGATATGAAAAACCTTTTGAGATTGTACCTTACCTACTTTCTCTTTGGAACTAAACTGTTGTTGGATGTTTTGTTCAAAAATTTAAACTACTATTATTATTATGGTACATATTATTATTACCTTAAGTGCTATTATTATATGTGAATACCATTAACTCTAGCTATAGTACCTCTAATCCTTTATGCAGAAATCCTCATGCCAATGCGGGTGATCATCTGAACTTGTGCATATGGTCTTAACCAGATGGATAGGGGTAGTGTATCCACCTCAGCTAGAAGGGGCGGTTCTAGCCATGGATCCTGATCAATTTCACGACTTTATAAGTTATGGGATGGGAGTTGGAATTTGGTATGAAGCCACATCTCCCTTGAATGAATGAGCTAGTATAGTCATTTACTATTTATGGGTGATAAGTGTTATAAGTGTGATTTTTGCAAACTTGTTATAGTGAAAATCTTGTTAAAGTGAAACTGTGATACCATTATTTATAAATCATGAACTATGTGTTATATGCAATGGGCTTTCTTTGAAAAATGGGATATATGATATTGTAATTGTTATATTGTTTACTTATTGAGATCATCTATCTCACCCCTTTCTCTTGTGTGGTTCCAAGTGAGCAAATTTGAGGAGGCAAGGTGATGGCTCAAGCTTTCTACTTCACTTAAGGGATTCCTTGTCTAAGTTTTTAATTATACTATATTATAAAGAGTTACTAGTAGATGCTCTAGAAGTTTATTTTAGGATATTAGTCATTGAAGATTTATTTTATTCAAATTTTAAATGTTATTTCATTTATAAGATATTTTCAAAGTATTTTGTTAAACTATTCTTCCACATATTGAAGTTTCCTATATTATTGGACATTTAAGTTAGTGTATAGGGATTGGTACAATCCTAGGCATGATTTGTATAAGTAGGTTTTACGGGCATAGGTGACCTTATGTCTCCCCATGTTCTAGGACTGTCATGTCTCTAAAATTAGGATGTGATAATAACAAAGAGTAGAACCTTTTGATAACTATATGAGTAAGAGAATGCATGAGATGATAGTATATTAGTAGCCTAATAGTATAAATTAATATGTGTGCTGCTATATACTCAATTTGTATGACTTATAATAAGTGTGATGAGTATACAACCAAGAGATCTCTTCGTGGTAAGTGATACATGAAAGACTATATGAGCCTTATTGATAATATACATATGAGATGACTTTACACTAGTATAAATGCTAAGTTGTATGTTGAAACCATGAGATTTATATGTGTATGTGAAATGCCTCTTATGTGTCAAATGATTTATTTAGTTTTTGATTGAATATGATTATGTGTTATATGTAAGTATTACATGCATCGTAAATTATGATGAGATATGTGTTAAATGACACTCATACTTATGGCATAGATGCCATTTCATAAAAGAGTTTGGCATGAAAAAGAAACATTTCACAGTGATGAGATCATAGCATAGAACAATGCTTTAAACATTACACCTAAACATGTTGTATCTTTTAAGCCACCCATTAGAGCCAATGAACTCACATGGAAAGTGAACAAAAACCTCCATAATACATGGAGATGATGAGATAAGAGATTCCTAAATAAAGATATAAATTAAAATATTTACAAAGATGAGATCAAGAGATGCCATCCCCATCGCCTCCACTATTATACCACTTACACTTAGGGAAGTGAGAGTTCCACCTTTGCAAGTATAAGTACCAATGTATGTTAAGAGGATACTACTACATGAGGGAGTAACACTCCCAAATTTTAGAAGGCAAAACCTCTAGTTCATAATGGAAGAAGGCAATGTTTCCCTAGAGTGTGAGGCCTCACTTGAGCACCAATTTGATCCGCTAATGGGAATTGAAATGCTCATTTGGGAAAGAACTCACAAGGAAGCCCTTGGGCTTATCTTTAATAGGTTTGAAAATTGTTTCTCAGGGTCGCCACCTTAATTTATTTTTATTTGGAAAAATATAAGGAAAAAACCCATTTGACTCCAATTATTACCTAAAGGAAAAAGATCACTAGCCTCAAAACCAAGGAGGATTTGGGGACTAGGTTTTCGATTTAAGTTAACAAAAATAAGTTTGGCCAAGTAATATAAAAGTTACTTAAAATATATTTCATGAACAATTTAAAATGATTGAGTAGTTTATAATATGCGTGATCATTCAATCCACAAAGTTTATACACAATTATAATTCAAAATAAAAGAGAATTAATATTACAATGAAATCCCAAACTTAGGGGATACCTCTTCTAACCTTTATGGATTATAGGAAAGTCACGTATTCCCAAACTAAACCTAATAACTAAGTAAAGGAAAGCAAAATAAAAATATGTGAAGAATGGGATAGGGGGTAAAGTTGGTTAATTTTAATTAGATTCGATGCTTGAACCAAGCATGCCTACGTATCCCTTTGAATGGGAATCAGAACCCATGCAATTCTCTCTTCTTGTAAAGGGGTTAGTTTAGCCTAGCTACTTTATCATGTTTTTATTGATCGATTAAAAGAGAGTTAAGTTAATTAATTAAGTTAATTGATTATTAAGTTAATTAGCTAGTAACCTAAATGAATCAATTTAATTAACTAACTAAAAGAGGCAAGGAAATTTAGATAAAAGAAAATTAAAGGAAGAGAAGCTTAACTCAAATGACGGGCAATGACTGGCATCGGACGGCATGGCAGCATGCCTCAAATAGTGGGTGGCTCACCTCGGATAGTGGGTGGTGGCTAGCCTTGGATGGTCGGCTGTGGCTAGGCTCAGACTAGAGAAATGAGCCTTAGGCAATAGACTTGCCTCAAATAGGCAGGCGGAAAGCCTTTAACTAGTTAGATAGGAATTATGGAGAAACCTGCCAACATAAGCCTTGGGCAATAGACTTGCCTCAAATAGGTGGGTGGAAAGCCTTTAACTTATTGAGTAGGAATCAAGGAGAAATCGCCTAACTTGCTTTGTAAAGCAAGGAGCAAATGCAAAGCAGTTTACTTAAAGTTAATACTTTTCAAGCTCTAGAAAATGGTTATTTGAAGTGTGGAGAGGCCCTCTATATATAGGAGGAGGATTGGAGCATAGAATGCATCAAATTTCAATGTGGGATTGCAAAAAATAGAGTTTTCATCGAAGTTGCCGTAAAGAGCTTTGCAGTACTGTAGAGCTCTTTGCGAGAGTACCTCATGACATTTGCGGTTGATATGATGCAAATATGTATACATAAACTAATCAATTAATAGTTAATTTTGTGTTTTGATGCATGAATTTTATCTTTAAAGTGGTGTTTTTAATCTTTTTTTTAAGTGTTCTTTAAGTAATCTAGGTAACTCTCAAAGGATCAAGGGTTCTATGCACAAAAGGGAAGGAGTTTTGTAAGGACTAGCCAAGACAAGCTTGTGCCAACTCGTGCCCCATTGGTGCCGAGTCATGACAGAAGACTTTGGTGCTGACTCGTGCCCTTTGGTGCCGAGTCATGCCAGAAGCCACATGGTGCCAACTCATCCTAGTCTGTCTCGCGTAGTTATGGTGCCTTTTCATCAAAACACTTCACAAAAGGCTCCTTTTTTTCAAAGGACAAGATTTAGGACACCTAAAAAACTATAAATAAGAATGTTTTATAGAATTTTAGGCATGTGATATTAGTATTATTCATATATTAAGTTAGTAATTAAAAGTGTAATTCAAGTGTTCAAAAGTTAGAACAAGATTGGAGAGTCACCAAGGCATTCAAGCAAGCATTCAAGGACACTTCTTTAAAGTAAATTTCTAGAGCAAGAATTGAAGAAAATATCATCAAAGTTTCCTTTCCCTTGTCTTTTTTATCTTTGTTCCTTAATGTTCATCTTGTCTTCTTGTCTAAACTTTGTCATTTACACTATGAATCTACACTAGTTTGGTTTCTTTGAATTGCAATAAAGTATTGGTTTTAATTATTCTATTTCTTATATGCTTTGCATGATTTAGTTTTAATTGTGTGCTTAATTAATGTTGTATGTGCTTGATCACCATGTATAACATGATAGTCAAATTATTCATAATGAGAGTTGGTATAAATTAATGGAGAAACAATTAAAATTACTTAGAGAATAGGATAAGCACTTGGAGACAAGCAAATCCACTCTAAGGGGAATTATAGTATTGGCATGAATGTTTATGGTTCTATTCTATCTCTATGATGACATGAGAATGCTCATAGACTCTAGATCAAACACTTCTAATTGACAACGAGAGTTGCTTTTAGGAATTATAGACCATACTCTCAATCATTGCATGCATATAACACATCTTATTAAAATCAATTCCGATTTGTAATTCAATCTAATCAACACTCTTAATCGTAATATTAGTATAGTAGCATATAGTTAGTTTTAAATCTCTTATTTAATATCCTTGCCTATCCATCCTAGTAACTATCCAATTAATACAAATTTTCCAAGTTCCCTAGAGTTTGACACCATACTCATTCTATACTAATCCTTTTGAATTTGGGTCACCCATAGTAGGCCTAACAAATTTTTGGCACCATTGCCGGGGAACTTGTTGTAATTTTTATTAATATAGGATAGTGAAAAGTTGTTTTAGTTTTTTGTTTTTGTTTTATAATTTTATTTTTTGTTTTAATTCTAGTTGAACATGCGACAAAGTAGAAACTCTAATGATCTTCTATTTGATCCTGAAATTGATCAAACTTTTTATGCTTTGCGTAGGAATCAAAGACAAAGAGAAGAAGATCAACACAACTTAATGGCCAGAGAAAGATGAATGTTAGGCGACTTTGCCATGCCTAACATCACAGATTATATGGGGGGAATAATGGCTCCTTCAATTGCAAACAACAACTTTGAAATCAAACCTAGCATCATTCAAATGGTGCAAAATAATCAGTTTGGTGGTTTGCAAGGGGAGGATCCACATACACACATCTTGACATTCTTGAATGTATGTGCAACATTTAAAATAAATGGAATATTGGATGATGCAATTTGATTGAGGCTCTTCCCATTTTCAGTCAAAGAAAAAACTCAAATATGGTTGGTAAGTTTACCAAGTTAATCAATCACCACTTGGGATCAATTGAAGCAAGCATTCCTTCAGAAGTACTTCCCTCCACAAAAGACTGCAAAATTCCATAATGAGATCACCACCTTCAAGCAATCCAAATGAAACAATTTATACTTCTTGGGAAAAATTTAAGGAACTCCAAAGGAAATGCCCACATCATGGATTGCCCGATTGGATGATTCCTCAAATTTTTTATAACGGATTAACAAATGAGAATTGCAACATAGTTAATGCCGCATCTGGAGGTATATGGATGGATAAGATAGCAAGAGAGGCTATCACTTTACTTGAAGAACTTGCATCCCAAAGATACATGGGAGATGAGACAACTATGGCAAAAGCAAAAGGGATCTTGGAACTTGACACTATTAACCTGCTAATAGCAAAGGTAGATGCACTCACCAAAATGGTAAGTAAAACTCAAATTAATTCTATTGAAAATACTAATGTTGTTTGTGAACTATGTGGAGGTCCTCATCCTTATTCCCAATGTAGTTCAAATGAGGAGGTAAATTATGTCCAAGGGGGGTATAACCAAAGAATGGGTATGAACTCAAACACATACAACCATCAATGGAAGAACCATCCTAGTTTTTCTTAGTCTAACCCATCCTCCCAATTAAAACCACCGATTAACCAAAATCTCAAACTAAATAACCCACCAGGTTATCCCATGAAGCAACCCTATACTCCTACACCACCTAAATCTACTTTAGAGATCCTTCTAGAGCAATTTGTAGGAACACAAATATCCATTAATAAACAAAGCGAGGAGCAATTTAAACAACTTAATTCCAAAATTGATCAACTTGCTACTCACAATAGAATTTTAGAAACTCAAATTGCCCAACAAGCTTCTTCCTCTAACCCTAAACCTATAGGTAAGTTACCTAGTCAACCAGAATTTGTTCAAAGAGAGACTTGCCAAGCAATTACTCTAAGAAGTGGTAATATGGTTGAAAATACTACTAATAAGAATAAAAATGATATAGTAGGTGATGACGAAGTAAACTTAGAAAGTAACCAAGCGAGTGGGATTAAAGATAATAATAAAAATGAAAGTATCATACCACCTAAGGTTAATGATCCAAAAATAGATATTAAGACCTTGCCCTTTCCTCAAAGGTTCATAAAAAGGAATCTAGATAAGCAATTTGGCAAATTCCTAAAGTATGTTAAAGATATTACTATTACTATTCCATTCTTAGATGCTATAAGGGATATGCCGGCTTGGGGTAAATTTTTAAAAGACATGGTCTCTCATAAAAGCAAACTAGAAGATTATGGTCTAGTATCTTTAGTAGAAGAATCTAAGGCAATGTTTTCTAAGTCCCCTCCTAAGCAAAAAGGTCCTGGATGTTTTACCGTCCCATGCATGGTTGGAGGAAAGTATTTTGATAAAGCTTTATGGATATTGGTGCTAGTGTAAGTTTAATGCCTTATTCTATTTATTTAAAACATAATTTGGGTGAACTTAAGCCTACTAACATGTGTCTCTTAATGGCTAACAAGACTATTACCTATCCAATTGGCATTCTTGAGAATGTGCCAACAAAACTAGGTAAATTTATAGTTCCTACAGATTTTGTTGTACTAGACATAGAGGAAGACCTCAAAATTCCTATCTTGTTTGGATGATTTTTCTTAGTAACGGTAGGTGCTATCATTGATATGAAGAAAGGTAAAATCACATTTGAGGTAAATAATGAATGCATAGAATTTGATGTTCTTAAGATGATGAAATCTTCACCTATGGAAGGAGTTAGTAGGATTGACTCTATAGACTTAATTGATGAATGTACAAATGAGGTCAAATATGAATGCATGAGTCAAGAACCTATTTCCACTTACCAAGACCAAGAAGAAGAGGTAAATCTTTTAGAGACTACTTCACATCATCAGTCCTTCCGACCTTCTAGATTTGAACCTCTGGAAAGAAATAATGACCCAAATTCTTCTTCAAGAGAAGAAGTAAGTTTTGAACTCAAACCTTTGCCATCAAATTTAAAATATGCCTTCCTTAATTCAGAATCTAAATTCCCTTTTATTGTGAATTCATCATTGTCTTTAGAAAATATCAATCTTTTGTGCAATGTGTTGCTTAAACAAAGAAGTTCCATTGGTTACTCTTTGAATGATCTAAAAGGTATTGGCCCTAATATTTGCATGCACAGGATAATCTTAGAAGATAATGCTAAGCCTTCCATTGAAGGTCAAAGGAGACTTAATCCAACTCTCAAAGAAGTGGTAAGAAAAGAGGTCACAAAATTACTTGATAATGGCATCATATACTCAATTAGTGATAGTAAGTGGGTAAGTCCTGTTCAAGTTGTCCCTACAAAGGGTGGCTTGACTGTTATTAAAAATGAATCAAATGATTTAATCCCTACTAGGACTGTCACTGGATGGCGTATGTGTATAGACTATAGAAAATTGAATAAAGCAACTAAAAAAGATCATTTTCCACTTCCATTTCTTGACCAAGTATTAGAAAAATTAGCAAATTATTCTTATTTTTGTTATTTGGATGGTCTTAGTGGTTTTTATCAAATACCTATCTACCCTGAAGACCAATCAAAAACCACTTTTACATATCCCTATGGAACTTTTGCATTTAGACGCATGCCATTTGGTTTATGCAATGCACTTGAAACATTTCAAAGATGCATATTTTCTATCTTTAGTGACTTAATAGATGACTGCGTTGAAGTTTTTATGGATGATTTTAGTGTTTATGGAACTAACTTTGAAAATTGTTTAGAAAATCTCTCTAAAGTTCTTGACAAGTGTAAGGAGCATGGACTAGTACTTAATTGGGAAAAGTGTCATTTTATGGCACAAGAAGGAATAGTACTAGGGCATATGGTATCTAAAAGGGGTATTAAAGTGGATAAAGCCAAGGTTGAAGTGATCACAAATTTGCCACAACCCAAATGTGTTAAGGACATTCGAAGTTTCTTAGGACATGCCGGGTTCTATAGACAGTTTATCAAGGATTTTTCCAAAATTGCCAAGCCATTGTGTAATTTGCTTGTGAAGGAAGCTACCTTTGAGTTCGATGAAGAATGTCGTAAAGCTTTTGAGACCCTAACGAAACCTCTTACATCCACATCGATTCTATAGCCACCTAATTGGGAGCAACCTTTTGAAATTATGTGCGATGCTAGTCATTTCGCAGTTGGAGTGGTCTTTGGGCAAAGGAAGGAAGGTAAGCCTTATGTAATTTACTATGCAAGTAAGCTACTTGATGATGCCCAAATCAGCTATACAACTACAGAGAAGGAACTACTAGCCATAGTTTATGCATTTGATAAATTTAGAGCATACTTGGTAGGTCAAAAGGTAATTGTATATTCTGACCATGCTGCTCTAAAGTACCTCTTAAGTAAAAAGGATGCTAAACCTAAGCTACCAAGGTGGATTCTTATGCTCCAAGAGTTTGATTGGGAAGTAAGGGATAAGAAAGGAAGTGAAAACCTTGTGGTGGACCATCTCTCTAGACTTGATCAATAAGGTTTGAGGAAGCTTGATGATGGAGTAGCAATACATGAGACCTTCCAAGGTGAGCATTTGTTTAATGTTGTATCACAAGAAATTCCATGGTATGCTGACATTGCTAACTTTCTTGTAAGTGGGATTCTTCCTTATGGTTTAGATTATAGGCAAAGAAGAAATTTTTGCATGATACTAAATTTTATTATTGGGAAGAACCTTTGCTTTATAAAAGATGTGCAAATGGGCTAATAAGGAGATGCATTCCTCAAGGTGAGATTCAAGATGTTTTAAAACATTGTCATTCCTTAAATGTGGGTGGACACTTTGGTGCAACAAAAATGGCTTCAAAGGTATTACAATGTGGTTTTTGGTGGCCTACTTTATTCAAAGATGCTAGAGAATTTGTCCTTTCATGTGATAGATGTCAAAGAATGGGTAATATATCTAGGAGAAATGAGATGCCCTTAAATGGCATTCTTGAGGTAGAACTTTTTGAGGTATGGGGGATGGACTTTATAGCTCCTATCCCTAGTTCTTTAGGCTATAAATACATCTTAGTTATGGTAGACTATGTGTCTAAATGGGTTGAAGCAATACCTACTATTACTAATGATGCTAAGGTAGTCAAGAAAATGCTTAAAAAAGTAATCTTTCCTAGGTTTGGTACTCCAAGAGCTTTGATAAGTGATGGAGGTTCCCATTTCTGTAATAATATCATAGAAAGTCTGCTTAAAAAATATGGAGTTAATCATAAAATAGCTACTCCTTACCATCCACAAACAAGTGGACAAGTTGAGGTAAGCAATAGGGAAATTAAGTGGATTCTAAAGAAGATTGTTTCTTCTTCTAAGAAAGATTGGGCATTAAGGCTAGATGATGCCTTATGGGCATATAGAACTGCTTTTAAAACTCCCATTGGCCTTACCCCATATCAATTAATCTATGGTAAATCTTGTCATTTTCCCATTGAACTTGAACATAAAGCGTATTGGGCAACTAAGGCTTTGAACTTTGATATGGATAAAGTAGGTAAGAAAAGACTTTTGCAACTCAATGAACTAGAAGAACTAATGTTAAATGCATATGAAAATGCAAAGTTATATAAAGATCATACTAAGTTATGGCATGATAAGAACATTCTCAATAGGGATTCTCAAGAAGGTGAGCTTGTTTTACTTTATAATTCAAGGTTAAGACTATTTCCTAGAAAACTAAAATCAATATGGTCTAGACCTTTTAAAATTATTAAAGTTCATCCATATGGAACTATTGAGATTGCTAATGACAAAGGTGAATCTTTTAAGGTAAATGGCCATCGTCTTAAATCTTACTTTGCTGGTGCACCATTAGAACAATCAAGGTCAATAACCCTCTCTACTTAATAGTATGTTTATTTACTACATAGTATATTTATTTTAAAATTTTATGTTTGTTTATTTTAAATTTCGTGTTTATTTAATTTAATGTTTAAGTTTTGATGTTTAATATTAATTTTATTTTAATACATACACATGATATATATTTAAAAAAAAATTTTTTTGATTGAGTTCATGTTGAGTCGTGCCTATAGGACATGACTTGTGATAGAACCCACCCATGCCGAGTCATGCCCTATGGTGCCGACTCGGTACAATTGACAAAATTTGAAACACCCGAAAATTTGAATTTCTACACCAATTTTTCTTTTCTTCTCATTCCCAATTCAATTGTAATTTGTTTTATTCTTATTTTTGGTCAAAAACTAACTTATTCAACACTCTTTTCCCAAAACAAATCAATGAAAAGTTATTTCTTTTCTAAAAAGAATCACACCTCTTCCCAAAATATATGACTTTTCACATCACACTCTTACACACCTATAAAACCCTAACCCTTACAAGACCACTCCCCCTACCCTTTCTTTTTAGATTTTGAAAACACAAATCCTAATATTTAAATAATTCTTTCTTCTATTTAAACATCATCTTCTTCATTTCATCATTCACACTACACTATATTCACTCATAGTTACAGAATTTTTCTATTCTTCTTCTCTATTTTCTAACTATTGGCAAGACCAAAGGATCAACTTCTTCAAGGCCTCAAGAGGAGCAACAAGAAGAAGGCCTTGCATCAATGTATGAGTCCTCCTTTCCCATTCACTCACATTAAGAAGGAGCCAAGTTCTCTAAAATCAAACATAGGGAAATTGTATCTTGTAAGTATTTTCCTCCCTTTTTAATTCGTGATGTTGGCATGGAGGAAGTATTCAATCAAGTTCTTACCTCTTGTGGTTTGAAAAAGCTTGTAAGTATGCAAGAAAATTCCTATGGCAATCTTGTTTATGAGTTTTTTAGTACACTTGATATCAATGATATCAAGATTGCTTGGCCAACCTTACTAATTAACTTACAATTTTATACAAAAAGTTTTTGGTTTTAAAAAAGTGGTGTTTGTGATGTCACTAATGATTTTAATGTTAATGACTTTTGGACATTCTTAACTGATATAGAAACCCCTTTTGAACCTAAAAAGGGGAAAGTAATGTTCATCAAGGATTTGAAATTCTAGATGCTGCATAAAGTCATTGCATGTGTTATTTTTGGTAAAATTGAAACTAATGGAGTAACTGTTCAAGAACTATTTTTGATGTGGTGTGTTCATAAATCAAAGCAAGTGTGTTGGACATATTGGATTTTTAATCAACTCCTCATGTGTGTTACACAAAAGGAGCATCCATTAACACATAGTCATATTATTATAAGCATTGCTAGGGGATTTCATATTAATTGCTCAAACTTTCTTTATGTTGTCAAATACTCATATTTCACAAAGCAAGCCTTTGTAAGAGGTGAGGTTATGGATGGAGATTTTAACGATTTTGCAGCTTACACACGATCTTGTTGGAAGGGGTTACATCACCCTATTTATAATTCTTATGAAGACTCCGATGATGATGTTCCACCGCTTAAAGACCCACCACCAACAAGAGTCCAATCAACGGTTCAACTTGCATTACCACCATCATCCTCTACACAAGGAGAAGCAAGTGGCTCCACTCTTAGTGACCACCAACTTTTGGAGGAGATTTTGGCAAACCAAAGGAGCATGCAACATCAACTTACCGCTTTGGAGGCTAGGAACCAAAGGATGGAGCGGACACAATATAGTATGGACTATAAATTACATAAGTTCTTTAGCTACTCCAAGTATGAAATTCCTTCACCACCACCACTCGATGATCAATGAGGTATGTTTTTCTTCCCTTCTCCATCATCTTCACTTTTCTTCACATTGGGGACAATGTGAATTTTAAGTATGGGGGAGGGATTGAATGATGAAGTTTGAAGCTTTCTATTTACTTTTATGTTTTATTTTGTTTTGATTTTCATTTTCTACATTTTTAATATATTTTGCATGATTGTTGTTTTGTTTAAGTTTAGTATTTTACAATTTGCATAAAGAATTTTTGTCCTTTTACTTGAGTTTCTCCATGTTATTATATCTTGATTAAGATTTCTCATTCTGTTTTCTAACTAATTTGATGATCGTTCTTGATAAATGCCCAATTGGTAAAATTCTTAAGTCTTTTTCTAGTATTTGTTAAGATTTTGCCTTTTTATCTCACTCTTATTGCTTCTAAAAGGTTTCTAATTATCTAGTCAATTTTCTAATTTTGCTTAATTGTCAAAATTGATATAAGTTAAGTCTTTGAATTTGCATAATTTAAGTTGCCTAAAGGAAACTATAGCCATAATACGAGTTATGCATTAGTCGATAATGGATGAGGATACTAAAAGAACTATATTTGTTTGCTAATAAAAATGCATATTGAGTAAGTTGTGTGCAAATGAGTTTGCTCCTTAGTTGTATTCAATTCGAAAGATATGTATGGTATGCCTATTAAATGTGTACATTGAGTAAGTCATGCACGAATGAGTTTGCTCCTTAGTCGCATTCGATTCAAAAGATGTACCTTATTTAAATAAGAAAAAAAGAAGAAGAATAAGCAAAGTATGTATCTAAAAATGCCATGAGACTTATTACATTCTTGTGTGTGCTTTTTCTTATGCCAAAGAAGGCTAGTTGAATTTATTGAATTCTTGACTTAATGCATGGATACTTTGACTAGAAAAGCATGATTAGGTCCTTGACTAAATAATTGAATAACTTTGTTACCAATAAGGATGAGATAATTAGACAAAGCTCAAAATTTATGCTATAAGACTTGTCATCCTTTATCATTGTTAGGCACTAAGAACTATATCATCAGAATATTAGCCATATACTCCTTAAATAAATTTTAAAGATTGTTTAATCAAGATTGTTTCATAGTTATCTTGGAGAAACTAACTAATTTCTTTGTCTCTTCCCTCTTTGTTCTTGCTTGAGGGCAAGCAAGGTTTAAGTATGGGGGAATTGGATATGATGCAAATATGTATACCTAAACTAATCAATTAATAGTTAATTTTGTGTTTTGATGCATGAATTTTATCTTTAAAGTGGTTCTTTTAATCTTATTTTTAAGTGTTCTTTAAGTAATCTAGGTAACTCTCAAAGGATCAAGGGTTCTATGCATGAAAGGGAAGAAGTTTTGCAAGGACTAGCCAAGAAAAGCTTGTGCCAACTTGTGCCCCATTGGTGCCAAGTCATGACAGAAGACTTTGGTGCCAACTCATGCCCTTTGGTGCCGAGTCATGCCAGAAGCCACATGGTGCTGACTCATCCTAGCCTGTCTCGAGTAGTTATGGTGCCTTTTCATCAAAACACTTTACAAAAGGCTCTTTTTTGCAAAGGACATGATTTAGGACACCTAGAAAACTATAAATAAGAATGTTTTATAGAATTTTAGACATGTGATATTAGTATTATTCATATATTAAGTTAGTAATTAAAAGTCTAATTCAAGTGTTCAAAAGTTTAAACAAGATTGGAGAGTCACCAAGGCATTCAAGCAAGCATTCAAGGACACTTCTTCAAAGTAAATTTCTGGAGCAAGGATTAAAGAAAATATCATAAAAGTTTCCTTTCCCTTGTCTTTTTTATCTTTGTTCCTTGATGTTCATCTTGTCTTCTTGTCTAAACTTTGTCATTTACACTATGAATATACACTAGTTTGGTTTATTTGAATTGCAATAAAGTATTGGTTTTAATCATTCTATTTCTTATATGCTTTGCATGATTTAGTTTTAATTTTGTGCTTAATTAATGTTGTATGTGCTTGATCACCATGTATAACATGATAGTCAAATTATTCACAATGATAGTTGGGATAAATTAATGGAGAAACAATTAAAATTACTTAGAGAATAGGATAAGCACTTGGAGATAAGCAAATCCACTCTAAGGGGAATTATAGTATTGGCATGAATGTTTATGGTTCTGTTCTATCTCTATGATGACATGAGAATGGTCATAGACTCTAGATCAAACACTTCTAATTGAAAATGAGAGTTGCTTTTAGGAATTATAGACCATACTTTCAATCACTGCATGCATATAACACATCTTATTAAAATCAATTCTAATTTGTAATTCAATCTAATCAACACTCTTAATCGTAATATTAGTATAGTAGCATATAGTTAGTTTTAAATCTCTTATTTAATATCCATGCCTATCCATCATAGTAACTATCCAATTAATATGAAATTTCCAAGTTCCTTAGAGTTTGAAACTTTACTTATCCTATACTAATCCCTTTGGATTTGGGTCACCCATAGTAGGCCTAACAGCAGTTCCATAGAGGCCTCTGTGACAATGTCGCAGGTCTTTGTAGTATGGCCTATTTTTTGGCTGTTTTTGCTTATTCTTGCTCGTTTCTCATCCATTTTTCATAATTCTAGCTGTGTTGTATTTGTTACTCAGTCTCGAATGATTTAAAGGGAGTCAAATGTCAGAAAGACATATTTTGATTTTTCCAGTTTTCCCATTTTGAGAGTTTTTGGCTTCTGGAGGTTTGTTTACCTGGCCTAAGTGCTTTTAAAGTTTAAACACATATTACAGGGTGCAAGATTAAAGGTTCACAACTACCCCCTCATCAGAATTGTCTTCATATGAAAAGCAATTCTGATGATAGTGAACTTTTAGATGAGGGATGGTAAAAAGAACTAAATTATTATCTAGGTCAGAGTTTAGACATTTGGGAGAAAGGTGTGGTTAAATTTTAAGGAAGATGCCCCATTATATTTGGCTGTTAATTGGTAGAATTTGGTTGTTATCCATTTTGGTAGGAGCTAAAAGTGATGTTCTTGTCTAGTAGGAATGATGATCTTGAAAAGAAGGCATCCCTGTCTGGTAGGAATTGATAAAATGGTGATCCTATCTGGTAGGAATGATGAAATGACCATCCTGTTTAGTAAAAATGGTAAAGATAACTGTCCTGTTTGGTAGGAATAACAAAAGTAGTGGTTTATGTTAAGGGCTAAGGTAAAAGGGTAAGGTAGGGTATTGGTGTTTATGTTAAAGGCTAAGGTAAAGAGGTAAGGTTTAGGGTTAGGGTATTGGTGTTTAGGTTAAAGGTTAAAGTAAAGGGGTAAGGTTTAGGGTAATGGCTTAAGGTATGTGGGGGCAAAGGTGAATGGGATAGAGGTGAGAGTGAGGTGTTTAAGGGAGAGATGTTTGAATGGAGATAAGAAAGTTTAACCCTTCTTCGGTTCAAGGTTCGACCTAGATTTAAGATGAATGCATGTTTTGTTACATAATATGGATGCATGATATGCATGAGGAAAATGTTTCATGAAAATGCGAAGATGCAAGATTTTAATTATGGTACATACAACCTAAGGCTAGGATCTAAGTTCATTACATGAAAAGGTAAGGGTGGCTAGATTTGGATACCCGTCACACTAGAGCAGCGATATACCTAACCACATGTGAGTCAAAGAGTCTCGTATGGGTCCAACAGTACATGCATACTTGTTACATCTTTGAAAGGATCAAAAGATTCATCGCGGGGTGGATGATCTCACTATCGGCGAATAGACCCAATGAGGGTTACCCACTTGATGCTACTCACTATCCATTGTTTTCCTAGAACTAGGTTGGATGGCAAAGATGCAAGTGATGCATGCAAAGTCACAATCATATTAAAAGGCCAAACTCTTTTTAAACCAATTAGTAGTCCACTTATTTTTTCCTTTTATTAAAAGAAAGTTAGTCTCCAGTGGAGTCGCCAATTGTGAGGCCTCATCCGAGCACCAATCCAATCCGCTAAAGGGAATCAAAATGCTCATTTGGGAAAGAACTCACAAGGAAGCCCTCGGGCTTATCTTTGATAGATTTCAAAATTGTTTTTAGGTGTCGCCACCTTAATTTATTTTTATTTGGAAATATATAAGGAAAAAACCCATTTGACTCCAATTATAACCCAAAAGAAAAAGGATCACTAGCCTTTAAACCAAAGAGGATTTGGGGACTAGGTTTTCAATTTATTTTAACAAAATAAGTTTGGCCAATTAATATAAGTGTGACTTCAAATATATTTCATGAATAAATTAAAATGCATGGGCAATTTATAATATGCTTGATCATTCAATCCATAAAGTTTATACATAATTAGAATTCAAAATAAAAGAAAGTTAATATTACAATGAAATCTAAAATTAGGGGATACCTCCTCTAGCCCTTATAGGTTCTAGGGAAGTCACACATTCCCCAAACTAATCTTAATAATAAAGCAAAGAAATAAATACAAAAGTAAGCGAAGAAGGTGATAGGGGGATAGTTGATTAATTTTAGTTAGATTCGATGCCTGAACCAAGCATGCCTACATATCCCTTTGAATAGGAATCAGAACCCGCGTAGTTCTCCCTTATTGTGAAAAGTTAGTTTAGCCTAGCCACTTTATCATATTTTGATTAATTGATTAAAAAAAGGTTGAGTTAATTAACTAATTTAATTGATTACTGAGTTGATTAGCTAACAACCTAGATGAATCAATTTAATTAACTAACTAAAAGAGACAATGAAATTAAGAGAAAATAAGCTTACCTCGGATGGCCAGTGGCGGCTGGCTTTAAATGGCAGGCGGCAACTAGCTTTGAATGGCGAGCTGCAGCTGGCCTTAGATGGTAGGTGACAGCTAGCTTTGGTGGGTAGCAGCTAGCCTCGAATGGTGGGCAATGGCTGGCCTCAGATAGTGGGCCGCAGCTAGCCTTGGGTGGCAGACACGAGCCTTAGGCAAGAGACTTGCCTCGAACAGGCAGGTGGCGGAAAGCCTTAAACTAGTCAAGTAGGAATCAAGGAGAAACCCCCCAACTCGCTTTGCAAAGCAAGAAGCAAATGTAAAGCATTTTGCTTGAAGTAATGCTTTTCAAGCTCTAGAAGTTGGTGTTTTGAAGTGTGGGGAGGCCCTCTATATATAGGAGGAGGTTTGAAGCATAAAAAACACAAAATTCCAATATGGGATTGCAAAAATTAAATTTTTGCTGGAGTTGCCGTAGAGGCCTTTGGTGCGCGGCAGAGGCCTTTGTGGCAAGGCGCATAGTCCTTTGCGGTTCCTCAGAGGGCTTTGCGGCAGTGCTGCAGAGCTCTGTGGCAACAAACCCCCTTTCGCCCATTTTCATCCATTCTTGCTCGTTTCTCATCTATTTTTCATGATTCCATATGTGTTGTATTTGTTACTCAGTCCCGAATGATTTGAAAGGTTTTAAATGCCAAAAAGAAATATTTTATTTTTCCATTTTGAGAGTTTTCGGCTTTTGAAGGTTTGTTTACTGAGCCCAAATGCTTTTAAGGTTCAAATGCATATTGGAAGGTGCAAAATTAAAGGTTCACATTGAGCAAAGAGCTCATCACTAACTCCCAAAGGTTTCATTGCCCCCACATATATCTTTAGAGGAGTCTTGGGGCAAGTGGTTCCATCAAATCTCTCCAATTCAAACAATTTGAATTTAGGAGGAAGTTTGGCATCAGGGAACAAGGTCAAACTATTCACATCAATTAGCTCACTACTATGCTTTAGCGATTTGATGGTTTTCTCCATAGCTTTAAGTTTCTTCATGAGCAATCTAGTATCTGGATAACAGAAAACTTCCCCACCTTGGTTTAGATATGAGTTGGTTTAGCTTAAATTTGGGCTAGGATTAGTCTAGTTCAAAATAAGGTTTGGGTTAGGATGGTTAAGGCTGGCCTAGTTAATCATAGCCTAAACTTCCTTAATGATGAATTACCTTTGTTCCTCGAATTGGGCTTGTTGAGCAGCTAGGATAGCTTGGAAATGCTCTTCTTACTTCTTAAGGACTTTAGTCACAAGTATAGTCAAGGAAGCCATGTTAAGCTGGTTGGCCATTGGCAGCTCCAAACCAAAGCAACAAGGTAAGTGACGAGCATGGAACAGAAAAGGTGATGAAGGCATAAGCATACAAATCCTAAGAGAAAAGGCTTCCTATTATGTTTTGGGCCAACCATTTTTTTTTTTTAGCTTAAGGTATGATGGGGCAAATATTTTGGGCCTAGGGTAGTAGATTGGACCAAAGGTATTAGGTTTAAGGTAGTGTGTTAGGCTAAAGTTATTGGGCTTAAGGGTAACAAACTGGTTTTGAAAGGTGATAGGCCATAAGTGTTAGGCTTAAGTATAGTTGGTTTGATTTTGAACAAAGGATAGGATCAAGATGATGGTTTTGGCATGGAGAAACTAAGGTGTCTAGTTTTTTTTTTTTTTTTTTTTTTTGGATAAGTATAGAGGCTATGGGTTAGGCTTATGGTCAGGTAATAGGGTTTTTAGGGTTGGATATGGGTTTTAGAGTCATGGGTTTATGACTCAAGGTACAAAGGTTGAAGGTAGTTTAGGTTTACATTTAAGGTGTGAGGTTCAAGCATTTGTTATTTAGGGTAAGGCTAGGGTGAGGTGTTTGATGTATATGGTAAAGGTGATGATGTTTAGGATGAAGGCTCGAGTGAGGTGTTTGAGGTATGTGGCTAGGGTAAGGTGTTTAGGATTGAGGATCAGAGTGATAGTTTTAGGCTTGTGGCTATGGTGAGGTGTTTAGGATTGAAGGTCTGGGTGTTAGTTTTAGGGTTATTAGATAAGGTGATAGGGAATAGGTGAGAGTGTTTATGGGGGGTGGTGTTTGAATGGAGGCAAAAATGTTTCAACCTTCTTTAGTTCAAGGTTTAACCTAGACTTGATATGAATGCATGTTTTGTTAAATAATATAGATGTATGATATGTATAAGAAAAACATTTCATGAGAATGCAAAGATGCAAAGGTTTAGTTATGGTATATTCAACCTAAGGTTAGGATCTAGGTTCATTACATGATAGGGTAAGGCTGGCTCGGTTTGGGTACTCGTCACACTAAAGCAGCAATATACCTAACCATATGTGAGTCAAGGAGCCTTGTATAGGTCCAACAGTACATGCATGCTTTGTTACACCTTTGAAAAGATCAAAGGATTCATTGCAGGGTGGATGATTTTACTATTGGTGAATAGACCTAAGGGGGGTTACCCACTCAATGCTACTCACTATCCATTATTTTCCTAAAACTAGGTTAAACGGTAAAGAGCCTATGTAAGTGATGCATACAAAGTCACAATCATATTAAAAGGCCAAACTCTTTTTAAAATAATTAGTAGTCCAGTTATTTATTTCCTTTTATTAAAATAAAGTTAGTCGCTAGTGGAGTCACCAACTGTGAGGCCTCGCCCGAGCACCGGTTCGATCTGCTAATGGGAATCAAAATGCTCATTTAGGAAAGAACTTATGAGAAAGCCCTCAGGCTTATCTTTAATAGGTTTGAAAATTGTTTCTTAGAATCACCACCTTAATTTATTTTTATGTAGGAAAATATAAGGAAAAAACCCATTTGACACCATTTATTACCTAAAAGAAAAAGATCACTAGGCTCAAAACCAAAGAGAATTCAGAGACTAGGTTTTTGGTTTAAGTTAACAAAATAAGTTTGGCCAATAATATAAAAGTAACTTAAAATATATTTCATGAATAATTTAAAATGCTTGAACAGTTTATAATATGCCTAATCATTCAATCCACAAAGTTTATACACAATTAGAACTCGAAATAAAAGAGAGTTAATATTACAATGAAATCCCAACTTAGGGGATACTTCCTCTAGCCCTTATGGGTTATAGGGAAGTCACATATTCCCTAGACTAAACCTAAAACTAAGTAAATGAAAGCAAAATAAAAATAAGTGAAGAAGGTGATAGGGGGTAGAGTTGGTTAATTTTAATTGGATTCAATGCTTGAACCAAGTATGCCTACGTATCCCTTTGAATAGGAATTAGAACCCACACAGTTCTCCCTTCTTGCAAAGGGGTTAGTTTAGCCTAACCACTTTATCATGTTTTGATTGATCAATTAAAAAAGGGTTGAGTTTATTAATTAACTTAATTGACCACCGAGTTGATTAGCTAGCAACCTTGATAAATCAATTTAATTAACAAACTAAAAGAGCAAGGAAATTTAGACAAAAGAAGATTAAAGGAAAAGAAGCTTATCTCATATGGTGGGCAATGACTAGCCTCAGATGATGTGGCAGCTTGCCTCAGATGGTGGGTGGCGGCTGGCTAAAGATGGCTGAGCGACTCACCTCTAATGGTAGGCAGCGGCTAGCCTTAGATGGTGGACAGTGAATAGCCTTTGACTGGAGAAACGAGCCTTAGGTAGTAGGCTTACCTTGAATAGGCAGATGGAAAGCTTTTAACTAGTCAGGTAGGAATCAAGGGGAAACCTCCTAACACGAGCCTTAGGCAATAGACTTGCCTCAAACAGGCGGGCAGAAAGCCTTTAACTAGTTGAGTAGGAATCAAGGAGAAAACCCCCAACTTGCTTTGTGAAGTAAGGAGCAAATGCAAAGGAGTTTGCTTAAATTTAATGCTTTTCAAGCTCTAGAAATTGGTTATTTGAAGTGTCGAGAGGCCCTCTATTTATAAGAGGAGGATTGGAGCATATAATGTATCAAATTTCAATGTGGGATTGCAAAAATTGGAGTTTGCACCAGAGTTGCCCTAATGAACTTTGTGGCACTATAGAGCTCATGCTATAGTGTCGCAGACCTCTGTAGTTTTACAAAGGCCTCTACAACAATGCCACAAGTCTTTGCAACAACGGGCCTGTTTTGGCCTGTGTTTCGCCTGTTTTCACTCATTCTTACTCATTTCTAGTCGATTTTTCATGATTCTAGTTGTGTTGTATTCATTACTGAATCCCAAATGATTTGAAAGGATTCAAATGTCAAAAAGACATATTTTAATTTTTCCATATTTCCCATTTTGAGAGTTTTTGGCTTCTAGAGGCTTGTTTACCAGGCCTAAGTGCTTCTAAAGTTCGAACGCATACTGGACGGTGCAAGATTAAGGGTTCACAAAGAGTTTTTAAATGAGATGGACAAATTTGTTTGAAGATTACCTTACTTTAGTGCTAAGGTAATCGAGTTAGTTGGCCAGTAGTGGAAAGAGGGGACATGGAATTGGTTTGAAAGGCTTGTCAAGAAAAGACTATATGAAGGAAATCCGCTCACTTGGGCTATATCAAGCAAGAGCTTTTGTACTAGTACCTATCTGAAGGTGAGAAACAAGATCAAACTCCTCAATTTGAGCAGTGGAAGCAATAACCTTGGCATATCTAAATTGAATTATGCAAAAGAATTCAATAGATAGAGCAAGTTCACTCCACACGTCATACTGATAGAGGCTAAGTAAATCAACAAGTTTTAGACAAGATTGATTACATCATTCTTTAATATGCTAGTGGCCATTGCTTTTCCCTATCATGATTAATCTTAACAATGAGGCCAAACAAAAGGGATTAGAGTAAGAATAAGACTAAGAGTTAAGGCATCCACTATTAAAGCTTGAAGCTCCCTAATTAATTTACATAAGCTTGAAGTACGTAGATTTGACACTATATAAGGCATGGATTAGTTATCCATGCATCATGTGCATACTAATGTTTGAGAGAAAGGAATTAGATTTAAGACTATAATTGAAATAGAATTTATTTCCTAAAGAGGCAGATATGAGACTCTCACTAGTATGGTATTGGCCATTGGAGCTAAAGGACCATTTAAGAAAGGATGCAAAGCATATTTGGCTCACATGAGGACAAGAGGAAGATATCCAATAGTCCAAATAGGATACCAATGATAGAAGAATTTGCTGATGTGTTTCTATAAGAGTTACCAAGTTGCCACTAGATTGAGAGGTAGAGTTTAGTATATAACTTTGTCCAAGCACTTAGCCCATCTTATTTGTCAAGGAGAAAGAAGGATCACTCAAACTATATATTGACTATCGATAGTTGAACAAGGAAACAATGAAAAAGAAGTACCAAGAATCGACGATTAATGGCTTATTCAATTGAAAGGAGCCAATCATTCTCTAAAGTTGACCTAAGGTCTAACTATCATCAACTCAAGATTTGAGGAAAAGACATTGACAAGATTGCTTTCAGAATGAGATATGGCTACTACAAGTTCACCTTATAAAGAATTTGTAATAATCTTTATTGATGACATCTTTCATGTACTCAAAGAACAAGGATGAGCATAAGAATACCTGAGGATAGTACTATGAGTGATGAAAGAGTATAAGCTCTATATATAGTTCTCGAAGTGCAAATTTTGATTAAATCATGCAAATCATTATGATCATAGGATAAGCAAGGATGAGATCCAAGTCGATCCAAATAAAATGGAAGCTGTAACAAATTAGCATTAACCTACAACTATTTCAAGAATCCACCTTTTCTTAGGCACAAAGGGTTATTCCTATTGACATGTGAAAGATCCCTTAAGGATTGTCATGCTTTTATCAAGGCTAAGGAAACAAGTAAAGTATAAGTGGATCAAAACATGTGAGAAGAACATCCAAAAGCTGAAGAATTATTATAGAGGCATTACTGGTATGGCAAAAAAAGAGGGTGTGAAATCCATAGGAATTATAAGAAACCTCTCTAGATCTTAAAGTAGGAGACTTGAATATGAGACAAGAAAGATGGGTTGAGTTATTAAAGGACCACAACTGTTAAATTCCTTACCATCTGAGTAAGGCCAATGAAATAGCCAATGCATTAAGAAGAAAGTCTGTGAGAAGTTCATCATGCAAAGTAGAGCACAAGAAACCAAACATGGAGGAATTTATATAAAAGTTTAGTCAAAGAGTTTGATTCAAAGTCAACGAATCATAAGTGTTAATGACACATTTTCAAGTGAAGCCAATGCTCATCAATGGGTGAAAGACTAGCAATGTAAAGACTTGTACTTAATGAAGTTA
This sequence comes from Reutealis trisperma, assembly GCA_947687605.1. NCBI lineage: Eukaryota > Viridiplantae > Streptophyta > Magnoliopsida > Malpighiales > Euphorbiaceae > Reutealis > Reutealis trisperma. Next base: position 162,230 of record CANTUT010000441.1, read on the forward strand.
AAAGAAAAAATCAAAGTAGGAAAAGCATCATAATAAGAAATAAAAGATGATGTGTTTATGTGTGGAGCTAGAAGAACTGCACACAAAATATGGATGAGTTAAAAGAGAAAATTTTTAAGTACATTAGATACCTTACAGTGTTCACCTAAGAGCCACCAAAGCATATCATAAAATGAAAAGTTGTTATTGGAAGCCGGGATTGAAAAAAGATGAGGCTAAATCAATAGCACCTTGCTTAATCATCAATAAGTGAAAATTGAACACCTAAGACCTTTGAGATCACTATAAGAGATTAAGTTATAAGAAGAGAAGTGGGGACGTATCACTATTGATTTCCTTGTGTGATTATCGAGAACTTCCTAAGGATATGATTCTATATGGGTCATTGTGGATCGATGGACCAAGTTTGTGCACTTTCTAAAAGATACTTATATGATAGCTCAACATGCACAACTATACGTACGCAAGATAGTGAATTCATATAAAATTGTGGTATCCATCATTTTTGACAGAGGTACCCAACTTACTTTAAGATTTTGATAGTATAACAACCCACATCTACCCTAGGAGTTTCCATAACTAAATTGCTTGAATTTAGAGTTATTGTGACAAAATATGTGATTTTATGAAAATTCACGTCTGATGTGATTCATGAATATGTGGTATGTTAAATTAATTTTTATATGCCTAATATGAATTATTAGTCTGAAATAAATGATTTATATGAAGTGCATTAGCATGAAAAAAATTATTTTCTTTCATAAAATGAATTTTAGGCAAAAAGGTGATTTTTAAGCATAAAATAATTTTATTAGTATTTTTAAAATATTTTAAATAAATGTTTTAGGGGAAATTTTATTGAAAATAATAAAAAAAATATTTAATTTTTAATTACCCATAATCAGCCTCTAAATTAAATAACAAGCCCAAATACCTAAAAGCCTACTACACTAAAACACTCATAACCTAACTCATTAAGGGTAATCTTGGAAATTACCCAAAACCCTATATATATTAATGCAAAATTCGGTGAGCCCTAGTGTTCCAGTAGCCACCCTCTATCATTTCATTATTTTGGTAGAAAAAATTCTCTCAAAATAGTTCTCTCTACTAAAATTCTCAAAATACCTTCAATTTTGCAATTTCTTGACCATAATCATAAGTTTTTCTTGTCTTTCAATTCTTTATCTAATTTCTATGAATTAAATTATGAGAAAATTAATTTAAATTGGGTATTTACTAATTTTTATAGATTTAATTCAGTTCGGATGAGTTTTGAAAGAGAAATCTAATTCTCTATCGAAAACACAAATGTTTCTACGCGATTTTTCCAAAGTGAATCCTACAACTCAAAATTAAAATTTTCATGCATAAACATTACCAAGGGGACAATTTCTGCATCATTGAATTCTAAACTAATTTTTTGATGTGTTTAGATGAAAAATATTGAATTACATCATATTTCTGCATATTACTGTAATGCCGAAAAGTTTCAAAAAATGAGGAAATTCAAGGTTTTTGTTCTAGAACATAAAAGTTTGGAAATTCTATAATTATATATACATATGGCTGCTGATTTATGCATAAAGGAATCCTAAACTGATATTTGTTTTGTTTGGATGAAAAATAATGATTTAAATCATGTGTTTATATATTACTGTAATGATCAAAAAACACCGGAAAGCTAGAAAACTCATGATTTTCACTCTAAACACTAAACTTAGAATTTTTCATGCATGAGAATTGTCCATGGCTGCCAATTTGTGTGTATTGATGTTCTAAACTAATAATTGTTGTGATTGAATGAAAAATAATGGTTTAAAATATGTGTTTACATATTATTATAATGACCGGAAAGTACTAGAAACAAGAAGGGTTTATGGTTTTCACCTTAGCACCTAAAGTTTGAAAATTTTCATGCATGTGGATCTATACATGTGCCGATTCCTATATCATTGTATTCTAAAATGATTTTTATTTTGATTACATGAAAAATCTTAGTTCAAACCATGTTTCTACATATTACTGTAATAGACGAAAAGTAAGAAAAGTAAGAAAATTTAGTTTTCTCTTTTAAAGGGCATTCGGCCTACAATGGAATTTTTATGCCAATGTCTATAAATTTTATGTGATGTATTTTTTGATTATTGACATGTATGTATGAATGATAAATTGTTAAATTACATGTTGATTGAAGGAATGACCCTAGACTAGCCTAAGAGGTAATTTGGTATACTTAAGGTATCTTAACTCTATGTTGTGATTAATATGGGAATGTGATTAGATAATGTGGAAGTGGGTTGTATGATGAGTTAATGAGGAATTAATCTTTAATTTATGAAGAGATTGATTGAAGGAATTGGTCATAAGAGATAAGTATGGTGCTTGAAAGGTTATTTATTAAGCTGACATATATGAAAGTGTTAAGGGTACTAAGATGATTGTTAAAGTGAATTGATATTAAGATAATGATATTGTGATGACCTTAGAAAGGTATTGACATAATTGTAATGTGTTTTCATATGGGCCCATAAGGGTTAAATGAATGAGACTTTTAACAGTCAATATGCTATGTGCAAGTGATGAGTGCACTCCTATGTGCAACACTAAGTGTATGTGAATATTATATGTGCATGGGGTAGTTATGGGATAGGATAGCATCATGATTAAATAAATACTAACTACTAAATTAAAAATTATGATAGAGCTTGAGGAGCTTTAGAGTTTCAAAAGGGTTATGTGTACTAGGAGTGAAGGAACCACATGGTGAGTAAGCACTGTATTCATGCTACAAGTGTAAGTAAACATTATGTTATGTTACAAATATGTGATATCATGTTATGTGAGACTTTGAGATCTTTGAAACCCAAGTTCTTCTTATCCTAAAATATAATTAAATGATTTCTTTGTAAAGCTTGAGTTGACAAAGGACAATTGGTCCAAAAACCATTTTGTTTATCCAATGATAATTCCTTTGTGATTATTGCCCTACTTATATTCTTTCTGGAACTACACTATTCTTGTATCTTTTATTCAAAAAGTTAAACTGCTATTGCTATTGTGATACATGTTATTATTGCCTTAAATGTTATTGTCATATGTGATTACCATTAGCTCTAGCTATGGTACCTTTCACCCTTTATGCAGAAGTCCTTATGCCGATGTGGGTAATCATCGAAACCTGTGCACACGGTCTTAACTCGATGGATAGAGGTAGTGTGTCCACCTCAGCTAGAAAGGAGTGGTTCTAGCCATGGGGCCTAATCAGCTTTATGCCTTCTTTGTGATAGGAGTAGGAATTTGGTTTAATGCCACCTCTCCTCTATGTGTTCGAGTGATAAGGGCAACAGCCTTCACTCTCTATGTGTTATAAGTATGATTTCTGCAAACTTGCTAAATTGCAACCTGATTCATGATTGTAAATAATGAACTATGTGTATAAGCTATGAGTTTCTTTTTCAAAGGAATATAAGTTAATCTATGTGCTTTATCATTTACTCATTGAGATCATCTATCTCACCCCTTTTTCATTGTGTGGTTAGGTGAGCAAATGTGAGGAGGCAAGGTGATGGCTCAAGTATTCTACTTCACTTGGGGATTCCTTGTCAAAGTCAATAATAATAATACTATGCTGTGTAGGGTTGTCGTTAGATGGTCCGGGAATATTTATTTTGATGTTTATTTTGAGATGTTATTTATTAAGGTTTTGAGTGGATTATGAATATTATTTTCTTAAGGATTATATGTGAAGTGTCTAATTACTGTCTTCTGCAACTAAAGGTTTTCATATAATGTTTTAAATGAGTTATTGTATAAGATTTGGTACGATCCTAGGCATGACTTATATATGTGTAAGTGGGTTCTACAGTCATGGGTGACCTTATGTCTCCCCGTGTTCTAGGACAGTCATATCTCTAAAGTTAGGATGTGACAGATAGAAGCTTTGGGCATATAGTTTGACTTGAGTATGACATTTCATCGATAGACTGATGGACAGTCCGAGAGGATAATCCAAACATTGGAGAATATGTTGAGGATATGTGTATTGGATTTCAATGGTAGTTAGAATAAATATCTCTGATTGATTGAGTTTGCTTATAATAGTAGCTACCACTCCTCCATCAACATGGCTCTTTATAAAGCCTTATATAGAAGAAAGTGCTACTCTTCCATCTACTAGGTAAAAGTGGAAGATAAGTGCGTGGAAGCACTAGAACTACTCAAAGAAGCCATAAAGAAAGTACAAATCATCCAAGAGAGTTTGAAGGCAGCCTTTTGAGGAAAACAAAAGTTCACTTGGTAGAGGGAGACCATATACCTCTTAAGGTCTCTCCTATAAAGGGTATTATGAGATTAGGTGAAAAGAAGAAGTTACCTTCTTAATAAAGTAGGAGAAGTTTCCTATAGGCTAGCATAGCCTGTCATCAGCCTTAGCCTATGTTTATCCCATAATTCATGTTTCAATGTTTAGGAAGTACATACCGGATCCATCGCATGTCCTACAGCCCTAAGCAATTGAGGTCGATGAGGAATTTATCCTACAAAGATATGTCGGTAGCCATTTTAGACAAACAAGTGAAGAGCTTAAGAAACAAAGACATGACAATGATCAAAGTCCAATGGCAGAACCATAGTAATGAAGAGAGCATGGGGAATAAGGATGAGATGCTTCATATGTATCCATAATCATTCCAGTCTTGATTGATTAGTACTCGTGCTAAAATTCAAGGATGAATTTTCTTAAGGAGGGGAGAATGTAATATCATACACCCTACATTTTTTTTATTGTAATTGTGCAATTTTTACATTGTAATTGCATAATTTTTACATAGTGTTCTGATAATTTTTACTCTGCGTGTTGGTAATTTTACATTATATTCTAATAATTTTTAAAATGTGTTTTGTGTTAATTCTGCACTGTCTGTATTACTAACATATTGTGTTTGCAAATTTAATTATATAGTATTAATATTTATACTATTTGTAATTAAAATGCACTATGTTATAATTATACAGCAAAAATTTTGCACTGTGTTTTGTAATTGGTTTCACTATGCTTAATATGTGATTAACTTATTAAGAATACTTAATTAATGTGTAATGGTGATTATGTGAACATCTAAAGTGTGTGCATGTGACTAAGTACAATTTGGGCAAATGGTGGAGTGATTTATCATTTGCATACATGCCTAGCCAAATTAGGAAAAAGTCACCATCAACTCTTTTTTATGGAAATTGACCAAATTCAACTAGAATTTTAAACCCATTTACCTAAAATATTTGAATGGGTAAAATGACCATTTAACCACATTTTAAAACCTTATTAAAAATGCTAACCTCCTCACCTATTATATATACATCTTATTCTTCTTCCTCCCCATTTTCTTTCTCAAAAATCAAACACACTAACTCTCCCACACACCTCACCATTTTTGTCCACCATTGAAGAAATGAAGATAGATGAATTTCAAAGTGAGCTAAGTATAAAACTTGTTCCATTCCTCATGCTCAACATGAATCTATGGTTCTTTTCTTGGTTTGTTAAGTTTTTCTCCTTCATTTCACTTCATTAGGATTCAGCCATTATTATGTTTTGAGAGGAGGGAAGAACCAAGGTAATACCTACACAAAACCTCATCCTTTTTTCATGCCATATACTATTCTTGAACTATTTTCATAGATTACTTGCAATTTCTTCTCTTTGCTCTCCAAATATGGTTCAATCAATAGTGGCCTCTTGATTTCCTTACCTATAATTTATAATGCATGCATAAATATGTTGATTGGCAAGTCAATCAAAATATTTAAGTGTGAAATTTGGTGATTGATTGAAGTGTGAGGGTTTCCCCCCTCCACCTAGATTCTGCCAACCTAGTGTTTTATCCTAAGTTGGAGATTTCTTTTTATTGTTCCTTGACTCATACTAAATTGAAGACTAATTGAATAATTGGTTAGTCAATTTTGAGTAAGATATATGAATTTAAGATTTTCCCCAATTAGACTAGTTATGCTAAGTATGAATTTTTGAATTAATGATTGATAATTCTAATTGATTGTCTACTAGTTCAATTAAGTGATTCAATTTCATGAATTGAGGTCTAATTTGGTAAATTTATATGTAATTGAAGTTTTCCCCAAATTGAGTGATTACGTCAAATATGAACTTGGAAAATGTTGATTGATAATTAAAATTGATTGTGTAATTGTGCAATTAGGTAGTCTAATTGAATGAATTGAAGTTCAATTTGAGTGATTGAAGTGAAGTGGACAGTTTTCCCAATTTTTCCAAAGTTGTCCACTTAGGGTTTTAGACTCTAAATCAATTAATTTCAATTAAATGTTCAATTGAGTTCCTTGTAACATGAATTGAATAAATTGATATTCAATTGAAAGATTAATTGTCAAATTGATAATTTTCCCCAACTTGTATAACTCAGCCATACAAGGATTTTAGAACCAAGTTTGTTTAATTCTAATTGCATGTTCCAATGAGCTTCTAGGTATTTGAATTGAATGATTTAATGCTTAATTGGAAGATTGTGTGCAAAATTTTAGAAGAATTAGATAAGGTAGCTTAGAGATTATCATGCTCAGATGAAAAATTAATTAAACTAGTGGGGCTACAACTCAAGAAGAATGCATGGGAATGGTTCCAGAGGGAGATTGAGGATCAGTTATATAGAGATGATCCTTCCACATGGGCTGAATTTAAACAAAGATTAATGGATGAATTCTTAATTGAGGGAGAGAGACAAAATCGTGCCCTTTAATTTGAGCAATTGAAATAGAAGCCCGAAATGTCTGTGTCAAAGTATGCTCGGGAATTCAAACATTTGAGCAAATATGCCTCTTGATAAGTGCTAAAAACACTATATTTTGGCCCTTGTTCTTAATGTATTTTATTCCTCCAATTGAGTTTAACTTGTTTGTTTTAGTGTTTTCACATTTCTTTTAGTTAATCTAGTGTTAAATGATGCCATGATCCGAATGTGACCTAGAATGGTGAAGATCCAAGCCAAAAATGCTGCCTTTTGGATGAACATGGGTTGCCACGGGTTAAGCCACGGCTGGGATTCCAGCCGTGTGATAAGAACAAGTTAGCAAATTATCCATTAGCCTTCCACAGGTAAAGGCACGGCTGAGGTTTCACTCATGGGAAGCTACATTTTTTGGTTCTCTGGTTCCAACCGTGGGTTCAGTCATGTGAGTTAAAATTTTTAGAAATATAAAACTAGATCTAACAGCATTTTGTAAAGGGGTTGCCTAGGGATTGGAGAGAGAATAGTAAGGGGAAGAAGATATTGAAGATTGATGATCAAAGAATAAGATTTCTCTACACTTTATTCATGAATTGTTTGGGATTTCTTACTTCTTTAATTCTTTTTTTGCTTTCAATGTGTGATATGAAATAATTCTTTCCAATTTGGGTATTGATGAACCCTAGAACCTTTTTGTAGGGATTGAATTACGTTTTATTCAATTAAATTATTCTTTTAGTTGTTTTATCTTTGTGATTATTATTTCTTAAATACTAATTGATAATTGCATGCTTGTTAATTGGGGATTGTTTTTATATAATTGACTAGAGATAGCTTTATATGAATTGATCACTCACAGAGATTGAGGGTTAATTGGGGCACTAGAGATAGGCTTACAAGACTTCTTTGGTAGATAGTTTCCCGAATCTAATGCATGACCTAATTGAGTTTGCTTGATAAGAGATTCCTTGCATTCCTCTTGGGAAATAGGGATTTAATTACTTAAGAGAGATTTTTATCTAATTCAATGAAATGCCAATTTAACTTATGGAGTGAATTTGATTGACATGTAATTCATAAGATACAATTAAGGGCTAGGGGGATTCAATACCTGAATGGGCCTTTATCACTTATTTCGTCTCCTTTTCCTTCTTTATTCTTTTACTTAAATTAGATTTTAGTTTAATTTTAATATAACTACAATCATTCTTATCAAACACCAATTTGATTAACTAGACATTAGCAGGCATTTGAGCTAGTACTTACCTAAAGTCTCCAGTGGAATGATATTCTACTTACTATTATATTACTTGTGCGATCTGTACACTTGTAGAATATGCATCACCTCTCACATAGTACCTTCAGAAGCAAGTAGGGTCTATCGATTCTGAAGAGGATTGATTGCTCCCTTATATAATGTCCTGGTCGCTACTAATTTCCCTACCATGGCTAAACTCATTGATAAAGCTAAACTTATGGAGGCACCATATAAGGTGGAAAGAGCTGAATGAGCAAAGAAGGAGGAGAAAAATAAGGGAAGGAACAAAGGACAAAGTAGCTAGCAACAGGGAGGCCTGGCCTAAAGTAAGGGTCCCAAATGTATGCCCTTAATGTCTACTCCACACTAACCTAAAATGGAAGGACAAAGTCAAGTTCAAGCTGGAAGTGTTTCAGTTGTCTCAACCCCAGGCAACATTGACACATATCGAATGAGACAACAAGCCCAGTCCATACCTACCTTCACTACATATGGACGACAACATCAAGGAGCCTGTCAAAGAGCCATGGGAGCATGCCTATGCTTTGGATAGATGGGACATTATATAGAGGATTGTCCGATAATTGTTAACCTAAAGACTACTATAAAAGCTTCGCAACCCATGGTGCAAATGAATCGAATGGAAAATCATGGAATAGGAGGACTTGGCTGTGGTACTAGACAATCTTCAAACAATGTGCAAGCTATGGAAGGTAGAGGAAGAGGGAGAGTCTATACCCTTAACCAATAAGATGCTTGCATGTCCCACAATGTTGTGACAGGTACCATCTTTATCCAGTCTACTGATGCTCAATGTTTGTTTGACTTTGGTGCAACACACTCATTTATTTCACCATGTTTTGCTAAGAAATTAAATAAGAATAAAGAGTTGATGAATGAACCTTTGATTATAACCACACACTTAGGAGAAATTGTAGAGGTAAAACAAATATATAAGGATTGTATGATAGAAATTGTAAAGTTAGAAGTCCTGGAATTTGATGTTATATTAGGAATGGACTGCTTATCTATATATAATGCTTATATAGATTGTAATGAGAAAAGAATTAATTTCAAGGAGGAAAATGGAGCTGAATTCATTTTTCAAAGTGATAAGGGTAGCATTACCATGAACTTTATTTTAGCTATAGGAGCAAAATGATTGTTAAGGAAGGGTTGCTAAGCGTATTTAGCACATTTAGTAGACATTGAAAAAGTAGATAAATATGTTAAGAAGATACCTATAGTAGACGAATTTCTTGATGTGTTCCCTGAGGATTTACCAAGAATACCACCAGATAATGAGATAGAGTTTGCAATTGAGCTTTCGCCTAGGATTCAGCCAATATCGATACCACCTTATCAAATGGCACCTTTAGAGTTAAAAGAATTAAAGGTTCAGTTATAGGATCTACTTGATAAGGGTTTTATTAGGCCAAGTAGTTCTCCTTGGGGTACTTCAATTCTATTTGTAAAGAAAAAAGATGGGTCCCTAAGACTATGCGTTGATATAAGCAGTTGAACAAGGTAACTATGAAAAATAGGTATCTTCTATTGAGGATTGATGATTTATTTGATTAGTTACAAGGAGCTAGTTATTTTTCTAAAATTGACTTGTGTTCGGGCTATCATCAACTTAAGATACGACGATAGGATAATTGTAAGACTTCATTTAGAATGAGATATGGGCATTACGAGTTTATAGTACTACCATTTGGTTTGACAAATGCACTAGTGGCTTTTATGGATTTGATGAATCGGGTGTTTAAGTCATTTTTAGACAAATTTGTGATTGTATTCATTGATGATATTTTCGTTTATTCGAAGAATAAGGAAGAGCATGAGGAACACTTGAGAATAGTATTGTAGACTCTAAGGGAGTATAAATTGTATGCTAAATTGTCTAAATGTGATTTCTAGATGGAACAAGTCTATTTCCTCAAAAATATAGTAAGTAGAGAAGGAATCAATGTGGGTCCAAAGAAAGTAGAAGCAGTAGCAAATTAGCCCTGACCCACAACTATCATAGAGGTGAGGAGTTTTCTTGGTATGGCAAGTTATTATCATCATTTTAATAAAGATTTTTCAAGAATAGTAGTGCCACTAATGAGGCTTACTAGAAAGCAAGTTAAGTTTAAATAGGATGAAACTTGTGAAGAGAGCTTCTAGAAACTTAAAGATTGTTTAGTCATAGCCCCTGTATTGGCGTTACCTGATGGGAATGAAGGTTTTTCCATATACTGTGATGCTTTAATAATTGGGTTAGGATGCATGTTAATGTAAAATTGAAAGGTTATTGCTTATGCATCTCTGCAATTAAAGCAACATGAGATGAACTATCCCATATATGATCTGGAAATGGCGGCGATTGTCTTTGCTTTAAAGATATAGGGACACTATTTGTATAAGGAGAAACATGAGATTTATACAAATCATAAAAGCCTTCAATATATTCTAAAGCAAAGAGATTTAAATTTGAGGCAAAGAAGGTGGGTAGAATTGTTGAAAGATTATGATTGCCAAATACTTTACCATCCTAGTAAAGCCAATGTTGTAGCAGATGCATTAAGTAGGAAGTCAATGGGTTGTGTATTGTATATTCCCATACAAAGAAGACCAATAGTAAGAGAATTAAAGGAGAAGTTTAATAAGGGTTTACAACTGGAAGTGAATGAATCACAAGTGTTGTTGGCTTACTTCCAAGTAAGACCCAAACTCCTTGAAGAGATAAAGGCATCACAAGACCAATACCGCCAATTGATGAAAATTTTAAAGACGTGGAAAAGGGATGAGCCCTAGAGTTTTGAATAAAAGGAGGTGTTTTAGAATGTGGAGAATGATTATGTGCACCTAATATAAAAGAACTGAGGAAAAGAATTTTGAATGAGGTACATCAAACTCCATATAGTATGCACCTAGGTGCTACCAAAATGTATCACAATATGAAGAACACTTATTAGTGGCCTGGAATGAAGAAAGATGTGGTGAATTTTGTAGCTTCATGTCTCACTTATCAGCAAGTGAAATTTGAACATTAAAGGCCATTCGGATTACTTCAAGAAATAAGATTACCGGAATGGAATGGATTTCATAGTGGGTCTACCCAAGACTGTAAAAGAGTATGATTCAATATGGGTCATAGTTGATCGACTGAGAAAATTGGCACACTTCATTGAAGTAAAGACTAGTTATATGATAGCGCAGTATGCCTAGATATATATTAAGGAGATTATAAGGCTACACAGGGTTTCACTCTCCATCATTTCGGATAGAGGGGGTCAATTCACATCAAGATTTTGGCAAATTTTACAAAAAGCATTGGGCATACAGCTTGATCTCAGTACACCCTTCCACCCATAAATGGATGGGCAGTCAGAGAGAATAATACAAACATTGGAAGATATGCTCTGTATGTGTGTTAAGGATTTTGGAGGAAGTTGGGATAGACATCTCCCACTTATTGAATTTGCATGCAATAATAGCTACCATTCTTTCATAGGGATGGCACTATATGAATCATTATATGGTAGAAAATGTTGATCTTCAATTTGTTGGATTGAAGTGGGCGAAAAGCATCTTGAAGCTCCAGATATGATTAAAGAAGCTACTGAAAAGGTAAGAATAATTGAAGAAAGATTGAAGATTGCTTTTAGTCGCCAGAAGAGTTATGCTAATCCTAAGAGAAAGGATGTCCATTTCATGATCGGTGACCATATCTTTTTGAAAGTCTCCCCCATGAAAGGTGTGATGAGGTTTGGTAAAAAAGGAAAGTTATCTCCATGCTCATTAGACCTTTTGAGGTTCCTTATAAGGTTAGAGAAGTTTCATATCGATTAGCATTGCCTCTAACAATGGAACATTTGCATCTAGTTTTTCATGTGTCAATGCTGAGGAAGTACATTCCCAACCCATCACATGTATTGCTACCAAAATCGATCGAGATTGATCAAGATCTCTCCTATGAAGAAATTCCAATTGCCATTCTAGATCGCCAAATAAAGAAACTTCATAACAAGGAGATACCGATGGTTAAAGTCCAATGGTGCAAATATAATGTAGAAGAATGCACATAGGAAAGAAAAGATGATATGCTCCAAAAGTACCCATAACTATTTCACTAGTAACAAGTAAGTTCTTCTAAAATTCGAGGATGAATTTTTTTTTTAAAGGGGTAGAATGTAATACCCAAGTTTTCATAGCTCATATTAATTACTAGTAATGTTAAAAGACTAGATATTAAGTTGTAGCTTAGTAAAGGAAATGAAAGGGAATCGGTTAGGAGTATTGTGGTGTCATCGGGAATGTTTGCATAATTCATGACTTTATCATGACTAACTATCTTTGATGAATTAAATAGAGTTCTTATGATAACTAGTGTCATGTATAAAGAAGTTAAGGAACATAAATTTAAGGGTTATAGTGAAAGGAAAGAAAGAAATGTTATAAGGAAATTCTAGGTTTGTTAATGGGCTTGTTAATGGGCTTTAGAATAGCAAAGGCCCAAACCCAATACAAGAGGTCCACCCATTGGGCCCAAGAAGTATGGAACACCAAAAGACATCAACTTAAATGTTTGGCCTAAGACATTGAAATATATGTTGTAGAATAATGAGTTATAGGATCTTGACTAAGTAGTCACACATATTGACTAAGTCAAAATCAAAAATCAAATTAAACTCTCACTTTTTTGACATATGGGTCTAGGTTTACTTTAAGCATACCAATGCTTCATGATGATCATCATCTTTGTAGAGAGAATCCTAGCCATCCAACTAGTTATAATCTTAGCCATTCATTAAGATCAACTCCTAATCATTAGATGAAGTTTGATAATCCTCACCATCTAACCTATTACATATATAAGTAAGAATGTGTTAGGAAGTCACCCTTTTACTTCTCTCTACACCAAAATCCTATACTAAAGAAAGAAATTCTCACTACCCACTTGCAACAAAAACAACTTGGTGGATTAGAGCTAACTAAGGTGGGAAATTACATTTGTCTATTCTTTTTACACTTTAAGGTTCATTTTAATGTTTTAGGTGCTTGAATATTTCTTCTACACCATAAAAGGGAATTTGGCCATGATAGATAAAAAGGCCCTATTTTCTAATTAAATGTACCTATGGCTAATTTAGATAGAGAAAAGTGGATTAGAAGTGTTAGAATGACTTTTGAGAACATGGTTTAAAACTTAGAAATCTTAGAGGCTTGAACATAGTCAAAGAAGGAACTTGATATTATAACATTGGATAGTGACAATTAAGTGATCATATATGTCATATGATATGTTAATCTTGCATTTATTTAACTAATTCAAAGATTTGATGAGGAATTAAAGATTTCCCTTAACTTGATATGAATGGGATAAGTTAGGGTTTATGTGAATAAGAGTATATTTACTCAATTAATTGATGAGAATTAATTGCCTAGGTGTTAATTTGATGAATCTTTAGCTAATTTGAGATTTGAAAGTGAAATTGATAGTTTTCCCCAAATTCTAGGATTTATGGAACAATTTGGAAATTTGGAAATGTAGACTTGGAATCATGAAATTGAATGAGGAATTCAACTTGAAGATGTTTATAAGTAATAATAAAGTATAAGCACATATATGACACAATCAGTATACCCCTATTGTAAGTGGAAGTAGTAGAACAAGTAAAAAGTACAATTAGTAACACCATTGGTTACTAATTAATGTGTCATTGACATGTTATGGGCATAAAACTTCAAAGCAAGGGAAGAAGATTGCTCAAGACTAAGAAGGACCTTGAACTAATTAGTAGGAGCAAAGGAGTTGAGGTGAGTACTTAGTAATATAATGTAATCAAGCCTTTTTCTTTGCAAACATTGTTGAATCACCATTTCTTAATGTATACCTGAAATGACATTTGATATGTTTATATGATTGTCTATTAGTTGATAAACCCCTTCAGAACCCATATATCCCTTGTGTGATGTAAACCGTGATGGACCTTTTGCTTAGGTTCTATGTTTGTTCAATAATAAGATTAATTGATATGTCAACATACTATCCAAAGAATTCCAATTATAGACCTTGAATATGCCTATTATGAATACCCATGACTAAGTAGAAATCCTCTCTGATGTGAGGAAAAACATCAAACCTTGTGCACTTGGTATCAGCCTGTGGGTAGGGCGAGAGTACCCGACCTCTGTTAGGGGGGAATGCCTAACTGCAAGGCCTGATTAGTCTTGCGTAATGTGATACATATGAGTGAGCGAGGCTTAGGCTACTACTTTTTAACATTTATGTGTGTAAAGCTCTCCATTTCTACAATATTATTATTTCTGCTAAAATGCATTGAAGAATTCAAAATGATCAACCTTGATTATCATCACCCTTGCTATCTTGAGAAAATCCAAGCAATGATTTATTTACGTTGTCTTTATGGTAAATTATATTATTATGTACTCACTAAGTTAGTCTCATCCCATAGTTCCTTATGATTTTCTAGGTTGAGGTTTCCCATTAGCAAGGTAATTATTAGCTACACTTCTGGCATGGTACTTGCTAAAGTGTTATTTGATCTTGCTATACCATTTTGGTGATAAACAATCTAGAGCTCCATGGCATCCTAAGGCATAGTGTTAAAGTATGTTATTTTGAAGGCTATTGTAAATAATTAATAATACTTGTTATGTGTATGTAATTGTACTAGTAAGTAAGAATGTATGGATAACATTAATTGCTACTTATAAATGATGTTCCAATCATGCCTATGAGATGGCACTAAAGTATTATAGTTATGAATGAATGATTGAAATAATAATGAGAAATGGTAGAAAGTGTATATGGTTCCGATCTTGGGAAATATTACAAAATGGGATGTACATAAGATGTTAATAAGATTAATTGTGTTCTATAGGTTTAGGTGACCTTAAGTCTCCCTGAACTCTAGGACAGTCATGATCTAGAAATTTAGGTCGTGATAATATCCTCACTGAGTTTTTCTTAACCCCTTTAGTGGTTTATACTTTTTACGAGAGCTAGAGGGGTAGGCAAGGTAATCATCTGAAGTATCTTGCCATCACATGCAAGGCTGCACTGTTAATTAAGATAGTTTAGTGTTAAGTTTTGGTGAACTCCAAAATCTACTTAGAGCTCTAGGAGTCATATGATTGTTGTCTTCAATTTGGAGCTTATTATTTATTAGATAATGCTTATGCTCTGTGATAGTTAAAAGTTTCAACTGCAAATATGATTACTATGATGAATGACTTAGTATGAACTATGATGTGATATGGCACAAATAATGACTTTAATGAATCTTAAAGTAATTAATTATGCATGAGTAATGGTTAATGAATGTAAGATAATGCAAATGGTTTAGACTATAATGTTGGGTTTGCAACGTAATGGTTTAAAGTAATGCTTAAGGAGTTCTAGGGGTTTAGGTAACCTTACATCTCCCCATACACTAGGACCATCACATCTGAAGGAGAGATGTGATAGTTTTCTTTAAGATTAGTTTAGGAAATATGTGACTTCCCTATACCTCATAAGGGCTAGAGGAGGTATCGTCTAAATTTATTTTAATTATAATCTTAATTTAGTTTTTCATTTTATCTTCTTTTTTATATGAATGAATGAAGAGTCATGCATCATAATGAATTGTACATGTATTAATCATGAAATTATTTTTTAAGTCAAAAAACTTTTTTTACTAAATGAACCAAAAACCTAGTCCCTAAATCATCTTTGGCTTTGAGACTAGTGATCTTTTCCTTTAGGATGTTAATTAGAGTTAAATGGGTTTTTCCTTAACTTTCCCAAATAAAATAAAATTAAGGTGATGACTCTTCAAATGCACTTTTTCAAAATCAAACCTATCTAAGCCTGATAAGTACTTAATTGACTACACTTTTACCCCTTATTTTTAATATATTTTGTTCTTAAATTGAGTTTGATTTGTTTAATTAGTGCTTTTCCAGAGTTCTTTTAGTTAACCCAGTGCCAAATGATGCTATGAACCAAATGTGACTAAGAATGGAGAAAGATCCAAGCCAAAATGCTAACTTTTGGAAGAAGAAGATGGGCAAACACCACTGAAATCCCAGCTAAGATTCCACCCGTGTGGGTAGACACCATGGGTAAAATCTCAACTGGGATTTCAGTGGTGTCTGCCCATCTTCTTCTTTCAAAAGTTAGACATTTTGGCTTGGATCTTTCACAATTCTGAGTCACATTTGGTTCATGGCATCATTTGGCACTGGGTTAACTAAAAGAACTCTAGAAAAGCACTAAACAAAGAAATCAAACTCAATTTAAGGATAAAATATATTAAAAACAAGGGGTAAAGTGTAGTCAAATAAGTACTTATCAAATTCCCCTACACTTGAGTATTTGCTTGTCCCCAAGCAAATTAAATCGTAACAACAATAAGAAATAAAACCTACCCTCTCTAGTTAAAGAAATTCAAAAAGATTTACAACAACTTGAAATCAACAAGGCTTAAACATGGTAGCCAAATTAAGAAATCTCTAAAACAAATCTCAAAAATTTGAAACCTAAATTCTAAAGTTACAAGTTTGAGCAAATAATTCCACAGAAACAAAAGTTCAAGCAAAGTAGATTTATAAGGATTTTTCCCATAGGTGCTTGACCACTCACTTGACTTTTCATTGATTATACATTTCAATTCATGTTTTCTTTTTAATTAACTAAGGAGCCCGACTTGTTTGAATTATCATCCTAGCCTTTTTACGCGAATGTAAACACTTGTGGTGCCGACCTTCGGTTACTCGACTAGAATCACACATTCAAATGGCTACTAGCACTATTCATATTCTTAATCCCTTGTGTTTAAAGAGTTAAGAATAGTGGAACATGTAAACATTTTCAAAGCTCCTTTGCATAATCTTTTTTTTTTAATATATATACTTATTTCTTTTTTTTTTTTAAGAAAAATAGTCAAGCTACCTAAGGTATTAAGCATTGCTACTAAACTAAAACAAAAGTAATAGTGGAATAAAACAGGCTCAAAAAGTGTAACTAAAGATTCAAATTTAAGGCAAAAAAAAATTTTAATTTCCTAATCATGACCACCACATTCAATCCACACTGCAACAAGTCATTATCATAGTAAAATTAGACCAATTTATCACTAGAGAGAGTTGATTTCAAATCAAACTATCACCATAACTCAATTCACTTAATTACAAGATTCAATAAAAAGAGTGTTGAATAAGTTAGTTTTTGACCAAAAATAAGAATGAAATAAATTACAATTGAATTAGGAATGAAAAGAAAAGAAAAATTGGTGTAGAAACTCAAAATTTCGGGTATTTCAAAATCTGTTAATTGTACCAAGTCGGCACCATAGTGCACGACTCGGCACAAACTCAGCCCAAAAAAAATTTTTTTATTATTATATATATATATATGTATGTATGTATGTATGTATGTATCACGTGTATATATAATAAAATTAAAATAAAATTAATATTAAACATCAATACTTAAACATTATATTAAATAAACATGAAATTTAAAATAAACAAACATAAAATTTTAAAAAAATGAATATACTATGTAGTAAATGAACATACTATTAAGTAGAGAGGGTTACCGGCCTTGATTGTTCTAATGGTGCACCAGCAAAGTAAGGTTTAAGACGATGGCCATTTACCTTGAAAGATTCACCTTTGTCATTAGCAATCTCAATAGTTCCATATGGATGGATTTTAATAATTTTAAAAGGTCCAGACCATCTTGATTTTAGTTTTCCAGGAAATATTCTTAACCTTGAATTATAAAGTAAAACAAGCTCACCTTCTTGGAAATCCCTATTGAGAGTGTTCTTATCATGCCATAACTTAGTACGATCTTTATATAACATTGCATTTTCATATGCATTTAACCTTAGTTCTTCTAGTTCAAAAAGTCTTTTCTTACCTACTTTATCCATATCAAAGCTCAAAGCCCTAGTTGCCTAATACGCTTTATGTTCAAGTTTAACGGGCAAATGACAAGATTTACCATAGATTAATTGATATGGGGCAAGGCCAATGGGAGTTTTAAAAGCAGTTCTATATGCCCATAAGGCATCATCTAGCCTCAATGCCCAATCTTTCCTAGAAGAAGAAATAGTCTTCTCTAGAATCCACTTAATTTCCCTATTGCTTACCTCAACTTGTCCAATTGTTTGTGGATGGTAAGGAGTAGCTATTTTGTGATTAACTCCATATTTTTTAAGCAGACTTTCTATGATATTATTACAGAAATGGGAACCTTCATCACTTATCAAAGCTCTTGGAGTACCAAATCTAGGAAAGATTACTTTTTTAAGCATTTTCTTGACTACCTTAGCATCATTAGTAATAGTAGGTATTGCTTCAACCCATTTAGACACATAGTCTACCATAACTAAGATGTATTTATAGCCTAAAGAACTAGGGAAAGGACCCATAAAGTCCATACCCCATACATCAAAAAGTTCTATCTTAAGAATGTCATTTAAAGGCATCTCATTTCTTCTAGATATATTACCCATTCTTTGACATCTATCATATGTAAGGATAAATTCTCTAGCATCTTTGAATAAAGTAGGCCACTAAAAACCACATTGTAATACCTTAGAAGCCATTTTTGTTGCACCAAGGTGTCCACCCACATCTAAAGAATGACAATGTTTCAAAACATCTTGAATCTCACCTTGAGGAATGCATCTCCTTATTAGCCCATCTGCACATCTTTTATAAAGCAAAGGTTCTTCCCAATAATAAAATTTAGGATCATGCAAAAATTTCTTTCTTTGCCTATAATCTAAACTATAAGGAAGAATCCCACTTACAAGAAAGTCAGCAATGTCAGCATACCATGGAATTTCTTGCGATACAACATTAAACAAATGCTTACCTTGGAAGGTCTCATGTATTGGTACTCTGTCATCAAGCTTCCTCAAACCTTCTTGATTAAGTATAGAAAGATGGTCCGCCATAAGGTTTTCACTCCCTTTCTTATCCCTTACTTCCCAATCAAACTCTTGGAGCATAAGAATCCACCTTAATAGCCTAGGTTTAGCATCCTTTTTACTTAAGAGGTCCTTTAGAGCAGCATGATCAAAATATGCAATTACCTTTTAACCTACCAAGTATGCTCTAAATTTATCAAATGCATAAACTATGGCTAGTAGTTCCTTCTCTGTAGTTGTATAGTTGATTTCGGCATCATCAAGTAGCTTACTTGCATAGTAAATTACATAAGGCTTACCTTCCTTCCTTTGCCCAAGGACCGCTCCAACTGCGAAATGACTAGCATCGCACATAATTTTAAAAGGTTGCTCCCAATTAGGTGGCTGTAGAATTGGTGTGGATGTAAGAACTTTCTTTAGGGTCTCAAAAGCTTCATGATATGCTTCATCAAACTCAAAGGTAGCTTCCTTCGCAGGCAAATTACACAATGGCTTGGCAATTTTGGAAAAGTCCTTGATAAACCATCTATAGAACCCAGTATGTCCTTAGAAACTTCGAATGTCCTTAACACATTTGGGCTGTGGCAAATTTGTGATCACTTCAACCTTGGCTTTATCCACTTCAATACCCCTTTTGGATACCATATTCCCTAGTACTATTCCTTCTTATGCCATAAAATGACACTTTTCCCAATTAAGTACTAGTCCATGCTTCTTACACCTATCAAGAACTTTAGAGAGATTTTCTAGACAATTTTCAAAGTTAGTTCCATAAACACTAAAATCGTCCATAAAAACTTCAACGCACTCATCTATCACGTCACTAAAGATAGAAAACATGCATCTTTGAAACGTTGCAGGTGCATTGCATAAACCAAATGGCATGCGTCTAAATGCAAAAGTTCCATAGGGACATGTAAAAGTGGTTTTTGATTGGTCTTCGGGGTAGATAGGTATTTGATAAAAACCACTAAGACCATCTAAATAACAAAAATAAGAATAATTTGCTAATTTTTCTAACACTTGGTCAAGAAATGGTAGTGGAAAATGATCTTTTTTAATTGCTTTATTCAATTTTCTAGAGTCTATACACATATGCCATCTAGTGATAGTCCTAGTAGGGATTAAATCATTTGGTTCATTCTTAATAACAATCAAGCCACCCTTTTTAGGGACAAGTTGAACAAGACTTACCCACTTACTATCACTAATTTAGTATATGATGCCATTATCAAGTAATTTTGTGACCTCTTTTCTTACCACTTCTTTGAGAGTTGGATTAAGTCTCCTTTGACCTTCAATGGAAGGCTTAGCATTATCTTCTAAGATTATCCTATGCATGCAAATATTAGGGCCAATACCTTTTAGATCATTCAAAGAGTAACCAATGGAACTTCTTTGTTTAAGCAACACATTGCACAAAAGATTGATATTTTCTAAAGACAAGGATGAATTCACAATAAAAGGGAATTTAGATTCAGAATCAAGGAATGCATATTTTAAATTTGATGGCAAAGGCTTGAGTTGAAAACTTACTTCTTCTTTTGAAGAAGGGTTTGGGTCATCATTTCTCTCTAGAGGTTCAAATCTAGAAGATCAAAAGGAGTGATGATGTGAAGTAGTCTCTAAAAGATTTACCTCTTCTTCTTGGACTTGGTAAGGGGGAATAGGGTCTTGACTCATGCATTCATATTTGGCCTCATTTGTACATTCATCAATCAAGTCTATAGAGTCAATCCTACTAACTCCTTCCATAGGTGAAGATTTCATCATCTTAAGAACATCAAATTCTATGGATTCATTGTTTACCTCAAATGTGATTTTACCTTTCTTCATGTCAATGATAGCATCTACCATTACTAAGAATGGTGTTCCAAAAAAGATAGGGATTTCGAGGTCTTCCTCCATGTCTAGGACAACAAAATCTGCAGGAACTATAAATTTACCTACTTTTGTTGGCACATTCTCAAGAATGCTAATTGGATAGGTAATAGTATTGTTAGCCATCAAGAGACACATGTTAGTAGGCTTAAGTTCATCCAAATTAAGTCTTAAATAAATATAATAAGGCATTAAACTAACACTAACACCAATATCACATAAAGCTTTATCAAAATACTTTCCTCCAACCATGTATGGGATGGTGAAACATCCAAGATATTTTTTCTTAGGAGGGGACTTAGAAAACATGGCCTTAGACTCTTCTACTAAAGATACTAGATCATAATCTTCTAGTTTGCTTTTATGGGAGACCATGTCTTTCAAAAATTTAGCCTAAGCCGGCATATCCTTTTCTTAACATCCGCCTCGCTCCTAAGGCCGATATCAAGTTCAGAGGATTCTCATTCCTATCTCCTTGGTACACAAACTCCTTCCCATCTCTAGTTTGAAACTCGATAAGTTTCTTTCTACAGTCGATACGAGCTCCATGCTTATACAACCAGTCCATCCCTAATATCACATTAAATTCTAGTACGTCAAATTCTAGCAACACTACCAGAAGTGTTTATCCATTAATGTCTACATCACAGCCCTTATACTCATACTTTACTTCCATCATTTCCCCTAAAGGAGTTGCTATTACTAACGGTTCACTCATCAATTCTTTATCTATACCTAAATACTTAGCAAAACTAGGCAACACAAAAGAATGGGTAGCACCAAAATCAATTAAACATTTTGTGCTATAACTTTGGATGGGGATGATACTTGTGATAGCAGTGTGTGAATCGCAAGCCTCTTGATGATTTAATGCAAAGACTCTACCTTTGCCCTTATTTTCTGTCGTCGGTGCATTCCTAACCATTGGCCTCTTATCCTTGACTCCTTGTCCTTGTGTTTGGAATGGCCTGGATTGTGATCGCAATGTGGTCCCATTCCTTTGACTCCTCATCTGAGGGCAGTCCTTTATAAAGTGCCCCATTTGCCCACACCTAAGGCATACACCAGTATCTTTCCTGCAGATTCCAATATGTTTCTTTCCACATTTGCCGCAAGTGGGGATCTCTTACTTATTCTGACCATTTCGTGATCCAGATGATGAAAACTCCTTTTGTTCTCCTCCATTTCCATGTTGTCCCTTATGACCTTTGTTCTTATGCCTTCCCTTCTGGTCTCATTCAGCTCATTCGACTCTCTCTGCCTTGTATCTTTTCTCTATGACCTTAGCCTTGTCTATGAGCTTAGCTAAGGTTGGAAACTCCATTGCTGCCAATGAATTGAATAGAGGTGTGATCAATCCTCTAAGGAAATGATTAACATGACTTGCTTCGGTAGGAACGATGTTGACAGCGAATCGACTAAGTCGGTTAAATTCCTTAGCATAATCCGACATGGACATTCCTGGCCTTTGCTTCAGTTGCTCAAACTGCAATGCTCTATCTTACCTTTCTCCTTCTGGCAAGAACTGATCCATTACTTTTTGCTTAAACTCTGCCCACGTTAGTGGGTCAGCCCTGTCAAGTCATTCTTCAATACTCCTCTCATACCGGTACCAAGCTTCTTTCTTGAGTTAGAGTCCTACCAACTCAATCACTCGAGCATCTGAGCAAGATAAACAATGGACTAGCTTATCCATCTCATCCAAAAATCCATGAGGGTCATCTCCTTCCTCACCACAAAAGGTAGGCGATTGCAGCTTCTTAAACTCCACCACGGTCATTCCCTTATTAGGTAGTCGTTTCCTCTCTCTTCGAGCAGGTGTCACTACCGTAGGTGGCGTAACTCTATTCCTTTCTTAAGTTGGCGGTGCTTCTCGCCTTTGAGCTCTTAGCTCGTCCAGTTCCTTGTGCAAATCTCTCATTTCTTCACGCATGGCGTGCACTTCTTGCAAAGATGCTTGCTCACTAGAGCCCATAGTCGGTGCCCTCGAGTTGGATCTTTCTTTTGACCGTATAGGTGCAGAGGCAGCATTCGATGCGGTGTCCTATATAACATCATCGTTAGCCCTAACGGATTGGGCGACTGTGCGAACCTTCTTCTTGGGAGGCATTCTGTCTATCATAATAAGGGAATTTAATACTAATCCCCTATCCTAACCCATTTAACCTCCCCCTTATCCTAGCACACATTATCATGCATTTACCACATCACTGAGCATATGTAATGTATGAATTGCACATGACATAGTTTTGCACACATCACATATCATAATCATATAGCATATATCTCATAATATCACACTATAGCATAATAATGAAGGAAATCATCTCATCTTAGGTAACTAGGCAATCAAGGAAAATCATTCATATCATATAAAGTGCTATGCCATTACATCGATCATTATATCTACTCGACCTAGTTATCGTGTCCACCTCCGGAGCAATCAAGAGCGACATGGCCACTGCTACCACATCGGTAGCATAAAAGATCTCTATCTTAATGATGATTAGTTGAAGATGCAGACCTCACTGGCGAGTATTCTCCTCTATGCTCAACAATCCCTGACCTGAGCTGCTCCATATCCTCTCTCAATGCATGAATCATAACCTTAAGACGTCGGTTTTCCTCCTTCAAGTATGAATAGTTATCCTCTAATTTTTGAACCTTACTATATACCCAATTAGGATCTAAGCGCTCCTCAGGGTCCTCCTCTTCGTCAGAGGTCTTCTCTTTTATGGGGCGAATCACAGTTACAACTTTCTCGAGCATCTCTAGCTAAGTCCTCTTACAGGTCACATGTGGTGCTCTAGGTCGCGGTCCTCAAGCAGGTGTAATCTTCTTGGTCATCTGTCAGAAGAATCGTAAGGCAAGCAAATAATAACAAGGATTACTAAATCTACTAGGATTTCGCGACATGACAGGAAAATTCCTATGCTCTAGGATTTTACTTAAGTAACTCATATAAAACAAGCCTAAACTAGACTTTTAAAAACTACGACTCTGATACCACCTTTTTCACATCCCAACCTTAGAGATATAATGGTCCTACAACACGGGGAGACATAAGGTCACCCATGCCCGTAGAACCCACTTACATATAAACAAATCATACTTAGGATCTTACTAAACCTCTTACATTAACTCATTTAAAACATTAAATGAATACCATTAATTGCGGAAGACTTAGGATAAATCATTATATATAAAATCCATAAGGAAAATAATATATATCAATAAGTATCAATCAACAATTCTCAAAGCATCTAATGACAAGACTTCATAAAAATAGTATTATTGATAACTCGGATAAGGAATTCCCCAAGCGAAGTAAAATGCTTGAGCCATCACCTTGCCTCCTCACATTTGCTCACCTGGAACCACACAAGGGAAAAAAAAAAGGGTGAGATAGATGATCTCAATGAGTAAACGAAAGGCACATACATTATCACATATTCCTTTGAAAAGGAAACACATAGCTTATACACATAGTTCATGATTTATGATTCATGAATCAAGTTGCAATTTAGTAAGGGTTCAATTTGGCAAGTTTGTAGAAATCACACTTATAACACATAGTGAGTGAAGGCTATTGCTCTATCACTCGAACACATAGAGGAGAGGTGGCCTTATACCAAATTCCAACTCCTATCACGTAGAAGGCGTGAAGCTAATCAGGCCCCACAGCTAGAACCACCCCTTCTAGCTGAGGTGGATACACTATCCCTATCCATCGGGTTAAGACCATGTGCACAGGTTCCAATAATTACCCGCATCAGCACGAGGATTCTGCATAAAGGGTAAAGGTACCATAGCTAGAGCTAATGGCAATCACAATTAACAAATATCACATAAGGCAATAATAACATGTATTTCAATAACAATAGTGGTTTAGCTTTTAAACAATGATACAATGATAGTGTAGTTCCAGAAAGAATATAAGTTAGGGTGTTAATCACAAGAAATGCTCATTGGATAAATAAAATAGTTTTGGACCAAATGTCCCTTGGCAACCCAAGCTTGACAAAGAAATCATATAATAATATTTAAAATAGAAAGAACTTGGGTTTCAAAGATCACAAGGCTCATATAACAATATATCACATTAGTAACATAACAAAATGTTACTTGCACTTATAACATGAATGTGGCATTTGCCCACACTTGAAGAATGAATACGATGTTTACTCACCTTGGGGTTCCTTTGCTCCTAGTACACATAGTCCCTTTGCACTTCTAAAGCTCCTCAAACTCTAACATAATATTTGATTTAATATTTAGTATTTATTTACTCATGATACTCCTATCCCATAACTACCCCATTCACATATAGCATACACATATACTTAGAGTTCACATATAGGTGTACTCATCACTTGCACATATCACGTTGACTTTAAAAGTCTTGCATACTTAGGCCTTATAGGCTCACATGAAAACACATTGCAATCATATCAATACCTTTTTAAGGTCATCACCATATTATTACCTCAATATCAATTCACTTTAACAATTAACTTAGTTCACTTCACACTTCCATACATGTCAACTTGACAATTAACCTTTCACGCGTCATGCTTAACTCTTATGATCCCTTTCACTTCATAAACTCATAATCATATGTTCATCATCAATTCATCATAACATCTAGTTCCATATTTTCCAATCACTGTATTCTAATCACAATATAAGGTTTAGATACCTTAAGTATACCTTAAGTATACCAAAATGCATTTAAGCTTATCTAGGATCATACCTTTACTAACATGCAATTTTATCATTTATTATACATACATACATGTCAACAATCATCAAAACACATCCCATAAAATTTATAATCATTGGGACAAAATTGTTCGTGTAGGCCGAATGCACCATTAAGGTAAAAACCAAATTCTTCTTCTTTTCGTACTTTCTGTCTATTTCAGAAATATGTAAAAACATGGTTTGAACCAAGATTTTTCATGTAAACGTAACAAAAATCATTTTAGAACTTAAATCCATAAGAATCGGCCACCATTGGTGTTATCAATATATAAAAATTCAACCTTTTGCATTATAGAACACAAAACCATAAGTTTTCTTGTTTTCAGTATTTTCCGGTCATTTCAGAAATATGCAAACGGGTTGTTTAAACCATTATTTTTCATTCAATCATAGAAAATATCAGTTTAGAACACATTCCCTCATGAATCGGCAGCCATAGATAGGGTTTATACAAAAAAATTCTAAGTTCAAAGGCTTAGGTGAAAAATCATGAGTTTCCACGCTTTCTATGCATTTCGTTCATTTTAGCGATAAATAGACACATGATTCAAATCATTATTTTTCATCTACACAAAAAAAATATCATATTAGCATACTTATTCATACAAATCGGCAGCCATATGACCATGCAAGAATAAAATTTTCCAACTTCCAAGTTCTAACACGAAAACCTTGAATTCCTTTGTTTTTCGAAACTTTTCGGTCATCAGAGAAATATGCAGAAATATTATTTAATCCAATATTTTTCATCAAAACAAACCAAAAACCAGTTTAGAATACAACCAAGTACAAATTTTCCCCTCTTATGATGTTTATGCAGAAAAATTGTGATTTTAAGTTATAGAATTCACCTTTGGAGAAATCTTGCGGAAAGAATCGTGTTTATGGTAGAAAATAAATTTTCTCTCCCAAAAATTCACTCAAACAGAATTGAATCTATAGAAATCAGTAATCAAATAGTTCAAAATAATTTTCCCATAATTTATTTCATAGAAATCAGTTTAGAAATCAAAAGAGAATAAAAACTTATGATTACGGTCACAAAATCGCAAAACGATAAGGTGTTTTCAATATTTCGGTGGAGAGAAATATTTTGAGAGAATTTTTTGAAAAGATACAGAAACAATAAGAGAATGGCTGCCGGAAACCCTTGTTTGACTGAAATTTAGAATATATATTAGGGTTGGAGTGGAATTTCCACTAATACCCTTAATGAATTAGGTTAGGAGGATTTTCGTGTAGTGGGCTTTTGGGTATTTGAGTTTTTCCTTTAAATTTTTGGCTGAATAAGAATCAAAATAAAAAGAATATTTTTCTTATTAATTCTGGAACATTTTCCTCAAAAATATTTATTTTAAAATATTTTAAAAATACCCATAAAATTATTTTATGCTTAAAAATTGGCTTATGCATGAAAATTCATTTTATTTAAAATAAATTCTTTTATGCAAATGCACTTCATGTAAATCATTTATTTCATAATAGCAATACATATTATGCATATTAAAATTAATTTAATATGCCACATACTCATCAATCACTTAAACACCAATTTCCACACAAGCACACACTTAACCTTAATAGTTCTAAATCAAGCAATTTATCACGAAAATTCCTAGGGTGGGTGTGGGTTGTTACACTAGGATTCCCCTTGTTTGCATGGTGTTCTAATATTTAGAGCCTTCTTCAACTAGTTGACTGATGAATAGGCATTCCTCTTGTCTTTCAATCTTTTGTTATTACTTTCTTTGGTATGCTTGTTGGTTGCTTGCGGTAGATCGCTAGGCCTTTTAGAGAGAGTATGTTATGCACTCCTTTTGTGAATTTTATAGAGGGCCTTTCCTGTAAAAGAATGCTATTGCGATCTATTTATTTTCTCTTGTACTATATGGGCGAGAGGGTGAACTTTCAGATATTGGGGTCATGGCGCTTACCCAGCTCTCCCCTAGTAGATATGAGATTCAGTTTAGACATCCAAGTTACTCTAAATCTTTTCATCAACAGGGAGGCATACTACTTTCAGCTCCTTAACTCTCCCTATGATGACTTCTGCCAGCAGTTTCTAATGCATAAGGTCACTCCACATAGGCGCTCTTCCATTATCCTTGGCATTTAAAGAGAGAGCATCCCTCCAACTATTTTTGAGGCTCCTAGGGCCATGCCCAAGAAATGGGTTATGCTGCCAGCCCGAGCTAGAGTTCAGGCCTAGTGGCCTAGGATACAGAGTACCATATCTCTTATTAGATTCCCTATTACAGATTAGATGGTACTATGAGGATGTGGACGGTGCCCAATATTGTTTGTCCTGGAGGGCGAGATGTCCCCACTAGTGTTAGGTATGTCTCTGTTCCTTTAATTACCCTATGTTCAAAAATGATCTGTGGGTAGGGTTTTTATTGTATTTATGCCTTTTGAAAAAGATTCAAAATATCTGACACTCTTTTATGGAGATCCCTTGGGAGTTTGCTCAGAACACTTATCAAATATCTCGATAGATAGAGATGGCCATCAGTGGCCTACTTACCCATCTCAACATATCAGACTCTAGAGGGCAAGGTGATAAGAATACCCATCAAAGGTGGAGGAGAGGGGACCAACACTAGTGACATGGCTATTGATACAGAAAAAGAGGTTATCGATACTGCTGTACGAACATCAGATGCTGGATATCTTACGTGTAGACTTGTTGAAGTAGTTCAACACATTGTTGTACATAGAAGCTTATGCTGAGCTCCCTTTTGCTTTTCTTTTTTAATGACTGTATTGCATTTGTTTATGACTATGCACTTGATGTATGCACTTTCATGTTATACTTATGATTGACACATGCCATATATGCATGATTTGACTCCTCCAAAGCTCTTATTTCATCTTGTATGCCTATTTTATGAATGCATGTTTACAATTGACAATGGTGAATGTATATCATGGATGCAAGTTTACATTTAAATGTATGCCCTAGAACTTGCTTTTACTAATTTATGATTCCATTTCTCTCATTGCTTGTGACGGTTTTTAGTTGAGAGATATTTCAAAAAACTTTACATTGAAATTTCTATCCTAATGAGGGAAGAAAATGATCAAATTTTACCCTGCGAGATTGAAAACTGAGCCACAGTGGATTAGGCATAACAAAACACTTTAGAATAGGGTCATGCCATCAAAATAACCAGTGGCACCACTTTAGATATGGGCAATGCCGCCTAGTATAAAGGCAATTACAGCCTGAAGAGGTGGCGGCTTCTCCTACCCTCTACCTAGTGGCAAAGCCATTGGCTAAGCAACTTTTTGACTTTTGACCTTGATGTGACACCTTAGGGCCTATATAAGGGCGGAACTTTTAGAGCAAATCTATCCATTTTTCATTTAAGAATTGAAACTCTGCTAGTTTGTCAACTTTGTCTTCTTTTGCTTTGTTTTTCACTCTTTTTTCACTTCTTTTCATATGGAGTTGTATTTCAGTCATTATATGCACATGTGGATGAGAAAACTAGACAAAGTAGATAAGATTAATTTGGATAGGTATGGGATTACAGCTATGGTAGCCTTGAGAGGAGTTCGAGTGGATTGGAACTTCTTAAGAGCATGTTTTAGATCTTGGGATCCAACAGCCCAAGTTTTTCGATTCAGTGTCGGTATGGAGGAGCTGTACCCCACGTTTAAGGAGTTTTATGCCATACTCGGCAATGATCTAGAGGCAGCTCTAGTAGTGCCTGAGTTCAAAGTTGGGCACTATAGAGTTTTTCAAGAATTTTTAGCTTTGCCAGAACACACAGCTAGTCGGATGGTGGTAGAGAGGGAGGTGACTCTGACTGGCATCATCGAGGAGTTTTATGATTTTGATGGCTAGGGCAACACAAGGAGATACAGACTCAAGATGAAAGCTTTGGTTTTCTACCTAACAGTCAGATATCTATTTCCCAGGGCCATCAGTTGGGGAGATGCCATAGTGGTGGGTTTAGTACTATAGATGGAGTAGAGTCGCTCCGTGATTAAGGTTATACTGGCAAAGACACTGATAAGTCTTGACTATTTTGTTTGAGGCTTAGAGAGGTGGATTGTATCTTTGGTAGTCCTTCAAGTGAGAAGAAAGAAGTTTGCTTGTTCTTACTCTTTTTGGGACAGGTATTTTGTGGATGTCTGATTTTTTTTTTTTTTTGATTTATTGTATAAGTATGATTGATGGACCACTTGAGAGTGTTTGCTGCACCAGCCAAGAGTTCGTACACAACCATCTAGTATTAGTTGCAGCCTATGTTGGTGAGGCGGGGATCAGTTTGGGAGTGGATTAGATAGCTCTTAAAACTTGCCCCAAAGGACATAATCTGGCATTACTAATGGTATGGGATTAGGTCCTTTATAATAATGAGCTACGGGTATCGAGTGGTCTGTCTGCTTGGTTTGGCATAAACATCATTCTACCGAGGTACAAGTGTCTTGACATAGATGGGTCAGACTTAAAACATGCCCCTAGTTGTTCCCTTTTTAAAGTCTGCACAGATTACGACTCCCATTGCTAGGGCCATAAGAGGAGGGTGGATGAGGGGTTTTCATACATTGAGACTAGAGGTTGGTTTTGGTACTATTAAAAGATACTGCAATTGATTGATTGAGACCATCTAGTAATTAAGAAAGAGCATCGAGTTGCTTTACTTAGGGAGATAGAGGATAATAAGATGGAAGAGGCAGCTGCTAGAGATTCTAGAGACCATAGGATTACTGCCAGGATAAAGGAGGTGACCCGACTTATGGGAGAGACTAGAGGTTTTACAAGAGGACCGACATTATAGGCTACAGTGATGACTCAAATTGCAATGGTTGTGACACTGAGGACTTTGACTGCAGTTAGATGCCAAGGCAACACTACTTTGGTTTCATAGAGGAGGATTATAGTAGTGAGTGCACAAAGGAGAATTACTGTTGCCAAAGTACAAAGAGGAACTCTAGCTGTAGTGACTTTGACATAGAGGAGGGCTATAGTGAGTAGTTCAGGAGCTATTAGCTCTCAAAGGAGAGTTTTTAGGCATGAATGTAAGGAGTAGCTCTAGAGTTACTAGGACTAAGAGTAGGTTGACTAGAGCAACCGTAAGGAATAGTTCTAGTACTGTAAATGCTCTGACCATTAACGTTATGGAGGAGGACATGGAGACTAGAATTAGGGATGTGACAAGTGAGGAAATTATGGTAGGGTCTTATTCTGAGGGAGATATTCATCCTAGGAGGAGGAGGAGGAGGAGGGTTGACTAGGTAGAGATAGTCATCTATTCATTTTGGTGGTTGTTAGGATACTGGCTATAGGTTTCTATTTTGTACATACTTGTAAGCTTATATGACCACAGGATAAGCCATAGGTATAGATAGAGGCTAACCTTTTTATGATGATTGTTTATATGCTCTTATAAAATCTAATCATCATTATATGAGATACTTTTATTTCTATTCTAATTTTTCCCTAAGTCGCCCTTTCGGGTTTTCAACTTAGCAAGCATTTTCTTTTTGTTATTTTATTATTATTTATTTTCTTATTTGTTATTATTTATTTATTTTTTGTTGAGACAAAAAAGCCAAATGATGTATTAAGCATAAAAGAGATGAGATTGTGATGCAAACAAAATATTTTTACATTATGCTTTAGATAGTACTTGAGTTGGGCTACCTATGTATCCCTTATAGTTATCATCATCATTTTTTGTTATTTTAAGGGAGAATCAGGCCCATGTAGTTCTAATTACATTACTTTGTATAGAAAAATAGATAGAAAGGATGCAGATGTTGTCCTTATACAAAATATCTTTTCAGCTAATCAAGATTGCAGGGATCAGAGAATTCATTTCCATCCACATCCATGAGAATGGTGCCTCCACCAATAAAATCTTCTTGTGCACATATGGTCCAGCCCAGTTTAGTCTAAACTTTCCCTTTAGGTCATGAACTAGGGCCCTAATTTCTTTTAGAACCAAATTTCCTTCCTCCATGCCCTTGTCCTTTACCTTCTTATTAAAATGTTAGGTTAGCCTCTGTTGGTAGCACTGGATTTTGTACAAGACATCCATTCTTTTCTCATCAATAGCATTCAATTGCTCATGATATTCTTTGATCCAGTTGGCTTCACTCAACTGGCTTTTTCTCATTACCTAGTAGATTGAATTTACATCTCAATGGGAAGGACAATCTCCATTCCATAGACCAAGGCATATGGGGTTGCCCCTATGAGAGTATGAATGGTAGTTCTGTATCCCCATAAAGAAGCAAGTAGTCATTTATGTCAGTCCTTATATTTCTCAATAACTTTATGCAGAATAGTCACAATGGTCTTATTGGTGGCTTCAATTACACCATTAGTCTGTGGTGGATAAGGAGAGGAGTGGTGATGTTAAATCTTTTTTGTCTGAAGTAGGTGGACTACCTCCTTTTGAAAGTGGGAGCTATTATCTGTTATTATCTTGAAGGGGATTCGAAACTAATAAAGGATATTGGTTTGGGTGAAGTGTGCTACCTTCTTTGCATTTAAGACCTGATATTGCGCTGCCTTGATCCATTTTGTAAAGTAGTCTACGGTAACCAAAATGTACTCATGTCCACTGGAGGACTCTGGATATATCCTCCCAATGACATCTATGCCCCAGATAGTGAAAGGCTTGATGTTGCTATTAGATTCAAAGGAACGAGGGGCTAATGTTAGAGCTTGGCAAAGATCTAATGTTTGTGATATTTTTACACATACTTAGTATAGTCCTCATTCATGGTTAGCTAAAAATAGCCCAGATTTGCTATCTTTCATGCCAAAGCTAAACCATTCATATATGAGTCTTCCTCTCTGCCATGGACCCACTCCATAATTTTTTAGGCTTCTTCTTTAATCACAGAACGTAGATGGATGTTGTTCCAGGCTCTCTTATACAACACATCACCATTAGGAAAAAAAACCAACAGACAACTATCTTAAGGTTCTCCTATCTACTTTCGAGGCCCCTTTTGGATACTTACTATTCTAGACATAATTAAGGATGTCATAAAACTAGGGCTTAGCATCAGCTAGCTGAAGGTCCATGCACATAGTGTGATATCTAGGCTACCACTTTACTTTAATGATAACAAGCTTGTGTATCTCATTATCGCTCATATCTATCATTAAGGCTAGGGTGGCTAAAGCATCGATGAATTGATTCTTTACTCTTAGTAAATAATGAAAAGAGAGCTTATGAAAACTCTCAACTAAGTCAGTCAAGCATTGATGGTAGGGAACCAAACGCTCTTCTCTGATTTTTCACTTACCGAGAGCTTGGGAAATAATGATATTAGAATCACTGTAAACTTCCAAGTAGTCAATTCTCATGTTAATGGCCACCTTTAGACCAACTATACATACCTCATATTCTGCTTCATTGTTGGTTACTTCAAATGCCAACTTGATCGCCATGGGTAGATGATCTCCTTTAGGGGTGACCATAATTATGCTAGCTTTGTAGCCTTTACTATTAGACACCATCAAAGAATAACTTCCATACTTCAAGATTTGTGATCAAGATGTCCTTATCTGGAAATTCAAGCTCAAATACTTTACCTTCCATAGGGGCAGTGGTTATGCTTCCTTGAATTGCTTTTCTTAGGATGTACTTTAGGTCAAATGCTACGAGAACTGCCATCCATTGTGCCATTTTGCTATCAAGAACTAGCCTCTCCATAAGGAATCTCAAGGGGCTCCTATTAGCTAGTACATAGGTTGTATATGAGCATAGGTAATGTTAGAGCATATGGCATACCCAGACCAAGGTTAGGCATAATTGCTCAATCTGGTTATACCTAAGCTCATGAGCCAACATACTTTGCTTCAATAGTAAAAGGCATTCTCTTTGTATGAGTCTAGAGCATTTTGGGCAAACATTGTACTTATAGCTTCTAAAGTTACTGATAAGTGGAGCAACAATGGCTGACCTAGCGTTGGAGGTTATAATATTAGCTGGTTCAAGAAGTATTGCTTGATTCTATGCTTCTTTCCTTAGTAGTTTAAAAATCGGCCCATAGGTATTTGCTAGTTGTGCAATGAAGCAGCTGATATACTGACAGCGGCCTAGAAAATCTCTAATCTCCTTTTCAGTTTTAGGAGGATACATCTCTATAATTGCCTTTGACTTAGCTGGATCCACTTCTATACCCTTGTGGCTAATCAGCTGCCCCAAAAACACACCCGAAGAGGCACTAAAAAGGCACTTGGCTAGGTTCAACTTGAGATTGTACTATCTGAGATTAGTGAAGAATTAGCCTAAGCTTCGAGATGGCCTTCAGGAGTTTCAAACTTTATAACCATATCATTCGTATATACCTCGCCATCCTTATGCATCATGTCATAGAATATAGTAGTGACCATTCTCTGATAAGTTGCCTTGACATTTTTCAAACTAAAAGGAATTACCCGATAACAGTAAGTGCCCCACTCTATCATAAAGGATGTCTTTTCCTTATCAGGGGTATAGACTTAGATCTAGTTGTAGCCTATATAGAGATCAACCAAGGAGACCACTGATGTACCAGCCATATGGTCCACAAGCAAATTGATATGAGGCAGAGGGAAATCATCTTTTGGGCAGGCTTTGTTGAGGTCCCTGTAATAAACACACATCCAAACCTTTCCATCCTTTTTGGGAATAGGCACTATATTAGTCAACAATAAGGGGTAAGTGATGGGCTCGATGAATCCGTTTCTAGCAACTTTGTTACTTCCTCTTTGATCTTTAAAGACCATTTTGTCTTCATTCTTCTCAGTTTTTGTTTTACAGGCTTCACATGTTCATAAATTAGGATAATGAATTGCTATGCTTAGATCTACTGCTACCATATCCTTGGGCTCCCATGCAAAATAATCTAAGAATTTGAGAACTTTTTTGACCAATGCCTGTGTGTCAAAATATGCAAATGCAATATGTGTAATTTTGGGATTTTCCTCTGTACCGTAGTTGATTGGTTCTTTGCCTTTTTTTATTTTTATTTCTTTTTTATTTTCATTTTCTTTTTTAGTTTTCTCATTTAATGATGAGTCAGATGAAGTAGAGCATAAAAAGTCAAGAAAGTAAGCAAAAAACTTGCTTATTTCATGGAAGATAAAGGTCCCATCATCATGGGTCACATCAACTCAAAAGGATAAGCTCGAAAGATGGGTTACAAAATTTGACAGTAAAAACTTAAAGGACTCAACAAACTCATACTCAGACTTAAGGGGCTTTGACTCTAACTTGAACTCTGAGGACTCAAATGAGGGCATAACAACACTAGTGCTCTTCTTGAAATACCAGTTATTTAGCGATGCTTGGGATGGTTGAATGAACTTGGTGGGATCAAGTTTTTGGTGGTTAATGATCATATGGATGGTCTTAAAAAGAGAAGGCTCCATGCTTGTTTCCCAATCCTCCACTAATTGATAGATGGGCTCGCATTCTTCTAGATTGAGCCTGACATCAAAGAAAATTTCAAAACCAAAGATTAGCTTTTTAGAAATAGGATAGAATCAAGGTTTGGGAAAGCCACAATAAGGGAAATCTTCTCCCTCTTTCACGAAATATTCATTAAGCGTTTTGAAGTAGGGGCACAAAGGCCAACCATAAGTCTCACTTGCCTCTTGGCCTCGACTCTTAATTTGCCCCTTTACTCCAATTCTGCAATATCTTCAAGTTTGGGCACGTAGCCAAGACCAAAAGGAGGAGTGGCAATGGGATACTCAGGAAATTAGGCGATCCCTAGTTGGTTTCTTCCAAGCCCCAAACCTAGAAAATAATCCATTTTCTTCATCATGTTAGCTACTACACGTTACCATATGGATCAAAGTTGAAAGGAACAAACTTTTCACCTTCCCCTTGAATGAACTAAATAGTATTAGAAGAGAAGACAAACAAAGGAATGGTAAAAGGTTAGGGCTTAATTTCCAAAATCGACACATAACTCAGAATGTCACTCTTCCTATGTATATCAGCTCGAATAGTTATGATATTTGTATCATGGAGGAATTTTAACTTCTAGTGTAAGGAGGAAGGACCTGCTTTCACTTGATGAATCCATTGTCTACTAAGTAGGAGGTTGAAATAGGCTAGGACATCAATCACTGGAAATGGGATTGGCATTGTCACTAGTTTTATTATGACATCAAGGTTTGCTACTCCCAAAACTTCCCTCTTATTGTTGTCATATGCTCTCACCACTTAGTCCGATGGGATGAAATCAGAAGCCTCCAATCCCAGGCAGCTAGCCATTTTCAGTGGATATACGTTTAAAGTAGACCCATTATCTACTAACACCATAGGCATAGTTTTGCCTCGAGTCATCATTATGATGTAGAGAGCATGGTTGTGGCTTTCTTCTTCATAAGGGATGTCATGATCACTAAAAGAAATGGTCATGGATTTGACAATGTTGGTTAAAGATGCCACAAGGGTTTCGAGTGAGATGTCAATAGGAGCTTGACCTTGGTTCAAGGCCTTGCAAGGAGCTTAGAGATGAGGGTAAGAGGACTGGATGAGGCTCCTTATTGATATGTTTGCTTGGGTTTTCTTTAATTGCTTAGGAATAGGATCCCCCTTAGGTTCATTATAAGGCTTCAATTTTTCAACAGGAGGAGGGACGACATGACTTACTGGGTTTGAATCTGTAGGTTGCGAAGGTGGTAGGAGAACTCTTCCACTTTGAGTCATTGCATCTACTTCAATGATAAAGTCATTTAGATCAAACACACAATAATAGCCTGAAATAAGGTAGATGAGAGAGAGAGGATCAAATCCCAATTCATCAAAAGAAATGCAATTGACATTTGCTTGCAGTTAGGTAAATGATTTGTGGTGATGTTGGGCTTAGCTCTGAAGGCAATGATGTCTCCATTGTTTATTAGGTCCTGAATTTAGTGCCTTAGAGCCTTACAAACATCCATTTTATGCTTGGGTCCTTAATGATATTCACATCACTCGTCTGTGTTATAGTTCTTGGGCAAAGGGTTAAGGGGAGTTCTTGGCTCTAACGGTTTAACGAGATGGGCTTCCAGGGCCTTCTTGTAGACAATGCTCAAAGGCATTCCCAATTTTGAAAAACTTCTCATTTCCAATCTCATTGGTTGATGGTAGGAGACAATATTAATTTCTCCTCCCTTTTAGGGGGCAAAGTGACTGGTATTGGAGGTGAAATTGGTGTTCCTATGGTATCTCGAACTCGAGGATTCATCCTTAATTTGCCAAATTGAATCAAATCCTCAATTTTAGAAGCTGTAGCAATAAGGGTCTTAAAGTTAGGGAGATACTGGGTTTGCAAATGAATTTGGTATTAAGGGAGGAGGTTTTTCATGAAAATGTTGATTTGCTCTTCCTTAGATGGATGGTTTACCATTTGGGTTACTTTTGCCCTCCATTATGTAAGGAACACACTGAAAGACTCTCGTTGGCCTTGCTTAGTGGTCTCTAAATCCCGACGAGTGACATCGACTTCTATGTTGTAGTGGTATTGTTTGACAAAAGCATTGCAAATGTCATCCCATGTCTTTTTGTGATTTTGGTTAGGATCCAAAAACTATTTGACGGTAGCCCTGGTTCAAGATTCTATAATCATCCATGCCAAAAGTTCACATTGCACCCATGTACATTTTGAGGTGAGTCTTAGGCAAGTTGTGCCATTGAATTTGTCCATCATGGGCATCTTGAATTTGGGTGGAACTCTGGCGTTCAGGAAAAGAGCAAAGGAATCGGCATCTATCACGTCTTCATATTTCTTGATATTTTTGATGAATCATTCTATGGTTTCAAACTTTTCCATCAATTTCTTAGCTTTGGGAAGGCTAAAGAAATCCCTACTTTGAAAAGGATTCATAGTGGGAGTAGTGGCATTCACATCTAAGGGAGGAGAGGTGGGTGTTTCTGGAGCTTTCCCTTTATCAGTGAGATCGATAATAGGAGGAGTAAAAGTAGAGGCATGGATAGTTCCAGCTTGAGCACAAGTAAGCTGAGCAAGGGGAGGTGGCATTGGTCATTTCCTTAACCTTATTGATAATGGATTGGCATTGAGAATTGAGAGCACTAGTAAAGGTGGCAGACTGGACGTTAAGAGTACTCGTGAAAGTGTCGGCTTAGATTTTAAGGGCGATGGTGAGTGTAGTTTGGAAGGTTTCCTCTTGTTTCTTAAGAAGGTTAGCAAAAAAAGGTCTTCATTACATCTTGGTAGAAAGAGCTAGAGGTGTTGGCCATTGGTACCTTGAAATAGACAGTAAAAAAATGGGTAAGAATACAAAATTGTAAAGAAAAAATGGCATAAATGTGAAGGTGTGTCGGGAAAAGGATTCCTTCCACATGGTTAGTCATTAGGTTTACATGATAAGAGGGTGAGTGTGGGAAGTATTTAGGATAATGGACCATCAGTTTGGGTCTTTAAGGTGTTACTTTGTCGAGTTTCTTATATTATGTATGCATGACAGTGTCATGATGCATGCCAAAAAGGTTTCATAGACATATGTATAGGTGTCTTCATTATTATGGTACATGGAACCTAGGGTCAATGCTAGGGCAACTACATGCATAAAGGTGAATGGTGGTTTGATTAAGGGTCCCTACCCACTAGAGCATCGATATACCTAACCATATGTGAGGTAAGAAGCATCGCGTCGGTCAGACAGTATTGATTGCTCGTTACACCATCAAAATGATTAGGGATTCATTGTGGGGTGGGATGCTTTTACTATCTCCCAACATACTCAAAGAGAGTTATCGAGCTAATGCTACTTACCATCCAAAAGTTTTCTTAAAGCTAAAGTTAGATAAGGAGCCTTTATTATTCAAAGTAATGCATGAAAGTCAAATTATACTTAATGAGCCAAATGGAGATTATTTTTGAAAATTTTTCCTTAGGCAAATAGTAATCCTCTTATTTTCCTTTTTTATTTTAAAAAAGGTGGTAATCAGTTCCCAATGGTGTCTCCAACTGTGAGGCCTCGTTCGAGCACAGGCATGATCCGCTAAGGGGAATCAAGATACTCATTCGGGTTTAGACTCATAATAAAATCCTCGAGTTCGGATTGTTTGGTTTTGAAAACAGTTTTAAGAGTCACCACCTTAATTTTATTTAGTTGGAAAGATATTATGGAAAAAACCCAATTTAACTCCAATTCATTAATTTTCAATTAATTTACCCATAGATAAAATCACTAGTCTTTGAATCAAATTGAATTTGGGGGCTAGGTTTTTGGTTAAATAATCAAAATTTGACTCTTAAGTTTAATTTGACTTCACAAAATGATTTCATGAATGACATTTATGAGATGATAATTGTAAATAAAATGCATGAATATGGCATAATATGAATACATGGTGCATGAAGATTAATAAAACAATTAAAATAAATATTCTCAAATTAATGAGAGTGTTCCCTCTAATCCTTAAGGATTTAGGAAAATCGCATAATCACTCCTTAATTCTAATTAAGATAATTACATTGATAAAAATTGGGATGTCTTCTCTAACCCTTATGGGGTTCTAGGAAAACCATAGATTCCCTTACAAATATTATTTAGAAAGTAATTAATTACATTTGGAATGAATTTAATTTGAAAAATTGGATTTGAAGTTTAGATTTAAATTCTAAATGTGTCTATGTATTCCATGAGAGGATCAAAACCCACGTAGTTCATTCCATGATTAAATGGAGAGGATTTATAGATTGATTAAAATGATTTTTGGTTTGGAGAATAAATTGATGAAAAATACCTTGGATTTTGGTGGACAAGATGGAAAAAGTATTTTGCCAAACCAAAATTCCATTTTATCGGACTAGGCGATTGGATTGATTAAAAAATGATTGGTGATTGAATTAATTAATTAAAATGATTAATTAATTAATTAAGATAGTGGATGAGTAAAAAGACAGATTAATTAATTAATTAAGATAGTGGATGAGTAAAAAGACTTTTTGATTTGATTTAAAAAGGAAGTAATTAATTAATTAAAAAGATTAATTAATTAATTAATTAAATTTTGAGTGATTTTTAAAAAAAAAGATTTTAGTTAATTAAAATAATTAATTAACTTAGTTTGGGTGAAGAAATTAATTAATTAAAATGATTAATTAATTAATTTGAGAGTAGAGGGAGGGAGAAGAAAAAAGAAAGTTGATAAATAGCAATCAATATCAACTTTGAGGTGTATAAAAATGGTGGAAATGAGGGGGTATTTATAGGAAGATGAGGGTGAGGGTAATTTGGAAAGTGAAAATGTGAAAAGGCAATGAAGGATAAGGCTAGAAGAATGCTGAAGAATCAGACTGTGAGGTATTTTAGGGACTGCAAGTGGAGCAGTGGGGCTCGCGCTACTGAAGGCACTAACGGCATGCCGTCCGGAGGGGTGCCGACGCCACTTAGGGGTGGCGCCTTGGTGGGTTTGCCATCTAACTTTTTGCTTTGTTCTCAATCAGATTTTGAGACTTTTGGATTAATTTTTGAGAGTTTCGGAACTCAAAAATTAATCAATCAACTTTAATAGACTCAAAATTAATTTTAGAATAATTAAACACTTAGTCTGATAAAAGGTCCAGTCAGTTTTGAAAAAATTATGTCTGATATAGAAGGTTCGGCCAAGGTAAAAAAGGCATCAAATTGTGCCAAGAATACTTTGATTGATTCTAAAGAGTTCAGAATTAATTTTGGAGTTGCTAAAATGAGAGTCCACAATGAGTGGTTAGATTTCCAATTAGCTTTTCCAATGTCAATGTACTGAAATTTTTTATTATCTTATAGCATCAACCTTATATCCCACTTTTCCAATAGGGACCTCAAGAGCTTGGTGATTAACTCCTTTTAGATGAAAGTCTTGTCAAGCACTTTCAACTCATTCACAATGGTTGTGAATTTCTTGTACATTTATGTAACCTATTCATCTTCTTTCATTGCAAAATTTTCAAAGCTTGGGGTGAGAAGATTCATCCTTAAGTCCTATACTTGACTTTTACCCTCATGAATCATCTTGAGAACATTCCAAATCTCCTTTGTGACATGTTGAAAACCAGTTGAATTTGATTTCATTTAAGGCTTAAGAGAAGATGGTACCGCTTTATCGTTCAATGCCAACTTCTTATTGTCATCGGCAATATAAGTGGAGGGATCCTTGGGGTTATTTGAGTTTTCCTCTATTGGAACAAAGGGGTTTTTCTTTGCCACTTCCCAAAGGTCATAAGTTTGAGACCTCATATGGAACCTCATCCTAACCTTTTGTTTATTGTAGTTTGAACCATAAAACAATGAAGGTCTTGTGCTACATTATTTCTTTTGGAAAGGAGTTTTTTAAAAAACCTGCTATAGTACATCATTAGCTCTTAAAAAATCATTAAATTTTAGCAGTCAAGAGCAGAGGTTCCAATACTAATTATTGAACCCTATATGACCAAGCTCCTAGGGAGGCAGGAGGGTCAATAGGAGATTGAAATTTGAATACAATTTTCACCTTAAATGCATTATACTATCAAATTCAATGCAAATAAGATAAAGAGGAACGAGATAAAGAATTCTTAGCCCATTTTTATTGTTGTTTGAAGCAAGCGCTATTCTTATGTTCATTTCTCCAAAGTCATCGACATAGTGTTCCATTATAATGGGGTTTACATCTAATTGCTTCATATACCCTAGGTGATCTAGGATTTCATCTAATACTTAAAAGATCACAAGATGATTTGAGATTTAAAATCTCTTAGTACTTCTAAGAAGCTATTACAATATTATAGTTTAAGCTTATACCTTTACAAGAAGTGAACACAACGTATATGAATTTTAAGAAAGTTGTGTTCTAAAAATAGAGTAAGAAAGATTTTAAGATTTTGAGCTTGATAATTATTTGGATGCACTTATAATCTCTT
Source organism: Reutealis trisperma (assembly GCA_947687605.1). Taxonomy (NCBI): domain Eukaryota; kingdom Viridiplantae; phylum Streptophyta; class Magnoliopsida; order Malpighiales; family Euphorbiaceae; genus Reutealis; species Reutealis trisperma. The sequence goes on from CANTUT010000441.1 coordinate 203,692, forward strand.
AGTATTCACTTAGGAAAAACACTCATATATAAGTCTTCTTTTTAAGTTAAAAAAGTGGTTGTTTTAAAGTAAAAATGACATTTACAAGCTCCTGTGTTATCTTCAACTGCTAAAAATCTCTGTGGATTTTGCTTGAAAACCATAGGTAACGTTCATTACATTGCTCTATAGCATAGGTGACTTCTAAGCAATGTTCATTAAATTCCTCTCTGTGTTGGGAGTCCCAAATTGATTCTTAAAGGGTAATGTTCGTTACAAATTGGTAATGAGCATTTTCTCTCCCTGATTACCTTGATAAATTACTTTAATCATTGGTGATGTGCAGTAATAACGAGTGTGAAAGTTCAATTATGAGAGTGAATTTTCTCTTTATCTCAAATTTTTGAAATTTAATTAAATGTAACACTCATTAAGAATTATGAACTATTATTAGCAAAATAACTTAACAACAAAATGTTACGTGATTTAAATGGTAAAACAAAATTTTGACATCATCAAAACACATATAAATATCAAAATATGACAATTTTTACTTTAAACTTGTTAGTTTATTGCAATGTAATCATTGACTCAAATTCAGTGAAATTTAACTTAAATCAACTAAGAATTATTTTAAATTCATTGACATATCAAACAAGTATTATCAACCTATGCCACTTAAAAAAAACCAAGTAAGTTTCTTTTTTTTTTTTTTTTACCTATAAAAAAAATCTTGCTTTCATAATTTTCCGTAACTATTTTTCTATAATGGATATTAAGATTCTTAAAAGTTTGAAGTTTGTAAGTGTTGAAGTGAGTAGCGTCATTAGTGAATGAGATTTACTAAGCAAAGTTTTGTTTAGTGTGAGGTCCCTAATTGAGGGTTTGAGAACGGAAAAAAGACAAGGTCGTTTAAAGGTTTGTAAAATATGTCTCTTTTTGTAAAATTTTTAAGATATTTATCCAGTGATCTTAGTCATTACTTTGAAACGTTAAAAATTTATAAAATATAAATATTTTTTACAAAATTTTCAAGAAATATACAAAATATTTTTAATTTTGGCAATTATTTTATAACATTAAAATTTACAAAATATGACTTTTTTTACGAAATTTTCTTCATATTTATAAAGAATATCTGATTTTGGTTATTATTTTGTAACCTTAATTATTATAAAATATGGCATTTTTTGTACAAAATTCTCAAGATATTTATAAATTATCCCTGATTTTGGCCATTATTTTATAATACATAGATTTATAAGATATGAAATTTTTTTACAAAATTTTCAACATATTTAAAAAATATCTCTGATTTTAGCCATTATTTTATAATATTAATGATTTACAAAGTATGATCTTATTTTAAAAAATTCCTAAGATATTTATAAAATATCCTTAATTTTAGTTATTATTTTGTAATCTTATAGATTTATAAAATATTGTCTCTTTATGAAATTATCAACATATTTACAAAATATTCTTGATTTTGGCAATTATTTTGTAATCTTAATGATTTATAAAAACCTTCTTTTATAAAATTCTCCATAAATTTACAAAATATCGGCATTTTGGCTATTATTTTGTATTACAAAGTATGATCATTTTTTATAAAATTCACCTTAATGTTGCAAAAAATCAGCGAGTTTTGTAGTTATTTTGCAATTTTAAAGATTTAAAAAATATGGATCTCTTTTACAAAATTTTTCATAAATTTGCAAAATATGAGTGATTTTAACCATTATTTTATAATTTTAAGAATTTATAAAATATACTCTTTTTAACAAAATTCTTCTTAAATTTACAAAATGTCGATGATCTTACACATTATTTTATAACATTAGGGTACTTATAAAAAAGTCCATTTTTTACAAAATTCTAAATAAATTTATGAAATAATGTTGATTTTACTTGTTATTTTATAAGTTGAAGTCATTTACAATAAATGAAATTTTTTTTACAAAATGTTTCGTAAATTTGCAAAATTATGTTTCATGAGTTATTTTATAAATTTAAGCCACTTTCAAGAAATGGTATTATTTGAAAAAGTTATAAAAATATGAACAATTATTTGCATTATTGTGTAAATTATATATTTTTATGAAAAAAATAATGTCATTTGCAAAATTATTTAAAAACTTACAAAATAAATATGTTCTCTTTCACTGTCAGTATAAAAATGAAATTTTTTCATAAAATATTGCTTTTATAAAATTTTAAAAGTTAACAAAAAATATTTCATATTTTTATTTTGCAACTGAATACTTCTTATAAAAAATAATTTTTTTCTTTATGAAATCATATAATTTTCATAAATTTTTAAAGTATTCCAACAATAATAGAATTAAAAAATCTTAGGAAATAAAAATTTAATATTTTTATTTATTTTTAATATTAGTATTATGATATTAAGAAATTCCATAATTTAAAAAATAACCTCTTTGCTAATAATAAATATTAGAAAAAAAAAGAAAAAGAAAAAAGAAAAAAACCTTGACTAAACTTTTGCTTGCACCGTAGAAAGCTTTTTTCCAAAATAAATTAAAAAAGGAGGATTAAAAAAGGGGAAATCTGGATTGGGTAAAATAACATTTTAATTAAATTTTTTTTAGAATACATGTGTCAATCTTTCGTCAACTTGAAAACTCAAGCAATGTTTTTAAAATTGAACTGAACTCACTAATTTATAGTGCGATCCGTTCAATTCGATGGTCCAATAAACTTTTTTTATTTTTTTGATTTTTTCTTTTATTTTTAATATTTATATCAAAACGAAATCGTTTTATCATATTCAATTTTTAAATTTTTAAACTGAATCAATAGCCGGTTCCTAATTTAATTAGCTCAATAATCAGTTCAGTCCGATTTTAATAACACAGGATTTTTTGTTTGTTTAACTAAAGATTCAATTTGAGAAATGAGGTTATAGTGATTGTGATTGACTGGATTAGCAGTCTCGATTGGATTGCCTTTCTCGTTTTGTTGGAAGAATGGGGAGAGCTGAGTGGCCCTACGTGGCTCATTTTGACTACTTTGAATTCAAGTGAGGAAAGTGCAAATCTGGTGATTTTTAAGCAATGAAATTATGCCTGAGGACAATAAGGTGCATTAATCAGTATCTATAAAATGTGGTGTAGGTGACTATTTGCTCAACTCTTCTCAAATCTCGACACATCAATTTCCTCTAGAAATCCTCCTTTTCATGTATTATAATTTGGTTTCCTTGATTTTCTTTTTGTTGTTGCATAACAATTTTTTTCTTTAATTTATTACCTTTAGTACTGATTTATATTTTCTGGTAAAGGAAGCCCGAAATGAGCTTTTCTTGTAATTGATTGCAATATAAGACGTTAGTTAGCATATTAGTTTGGTAAGGTCTCATGGCATATTATTTTTTGAGGAAAAAAAAAAAAAACCTGATGATATCGCTACCTTTAAAGAAACCTAACCCTTACAAAACCTAACCTGATGATATCGCTACCTTTAAAGAAAAAGATAAAAAAGGGAAAATTCACTATTCATTAAGAATAGTGAAAAGCTTACCCTTTTTTTTTTTTTTCCTAGATATAGATATAGATTTGAACATATTCTCAATCTGCAAATAGACATGGACAACACCAGCCAATTCTCTGGAGGCTCACAATCAGAAATGACAAACCCTACAGATAGCAACCCCTTCCCTCTAAGAATTTCTGATCTTCCAAAAATAATAAAAAAAGAAAACAAAAAACTAAATTGTTGATCACTTGCAAAACCCACAACAGTTAACTTTCTGGATGTAAAAATACCTGGGAACACGTACAAACTTATCTTCTGATAGGTTAAAAACATCAAATATGATAGAAGCAGAATAACATATAGGATTACCTAATTTTCATAATTCATGTAAACTCTTCCTTCAAATAACCAGTCCCAGGTTTGAAAGGGTCAGATTCCTCGTATGCCTCTGGACGGTAATACCCAGCATCATTCATGCGGTTACTAAGCACATGAAGGATTGCCTTTTTCTTACCTCCATACTCATCTCTGTTGCTCTCGATGTATTCTTTTGCCTCGGCGGCTACCTCATTGACAAAATCAAACCTGTTATCCTCAGATAACAACAGTCTCTCAATATCATGTGTCAAGAGCTTCCCCCCATCTCTTATCCTCCTCACTTGCTCCTCGAGGAAGGGAACTCGCTCCAATTTATACCGCAACATGTCATCCTTCTTTGTCTGAAAAATAATATTATGCATAAGCATTTTCAGCCAAAACTCAACATCTCCCAAGCGTGATGCAAGCAAAGTATGCCACATCATGGACAGACAACCAACACAAGCTATCCAAATGAAAATATGTTACCAATAAGTCTATATCATCTCAAAGTTCCATTTTCTTTTTAATATTTGTCAAATGGTATTGTTTTCCACTCCCCTTCATGAGCATTATTTTACTTATTTCAAAATTTTTCATGGTAGTCCACAATAGAAATTATTCCAATTTTTAGTGATTGTAGAATTCCAAATGCATACTTGTAAACTCAATAAACCTAGAAAATATTAAAACAGAAACTGTAGCAAGACAAAGGAGGAATGGTTTCAGAAAATAGTAGCTCTCTCTCTCTCTCTCTCTCTCTCTCTCTCAAGACCAATGAGGAATGGTTTCAGAAAATAGAAGATCTCTCTCTCTCTCTCTCTCTCTCTCAAGATGAATGAGGAATGGTTTCAGAAAATAGAAGATCTCTCTCGTTCTCTCTTTCTGGACAAATGAGGAATTGTTTCAGAAAATAGAAGATCTCTGTCTCTTTAAAATAAAATAAAATAAAATAAAATCTCTCAAAGACAATTTAATAGTTTACAGGAGAATTTAATTTATAAATATTGCACTGATCACTGAAGTATGACTACATCATACTCACCTATTACAGTGTTTGATTCTAGCTTCCTTGCACTAGCTAAGGCATCTACCAAATTGGTCTAGTTTTCACCAACACCACAATAAATCTATTAGCTAAACATCTAAAAATTCAGGGTTTACACCTTGTTTCACCAATACTACTTTTGAACCCTATACACCCACTGGCACTGAACATATGAACTGCAATGCTGCGGTTTGCAAACATTTCAGTCCCCACCTGTCTTGCCCAATTTACAGGTTACACAATGAGAGGTAAACAATCTCTCAGCCCCTCTCATCTTAGAATTTAACTTCTATTCTCTTAAAATGATGGCGGATTTCACTAGCTAAGTTAGCTGGCAGCCTGGCACCTATATTACTGTTATAATTCCAATTTCCACCATTCATATGATATTCTCTCTTGAAAACTTTCATATGCTAATTCACCAGTAAAGCATTTCATATGTTAAAATGTTAAATAAACCATTTCCACAACAACAATGGACCTATTTTTAGCATTCTCTGTAAAATTTCCCAACAATGACTTCCTTTCTATTCAAGATTCTGTACGATCAGCCTCTAATATCCGAAAAAAAGCTTATCCTCCACAAAAATTGCTATAGCTCTCATTTAGACTAAAAAATTCTTGCAAGATAAAAGCTAGACTATAAATAAAATTATCAATCATTTTCTTATTGCTATCTTATCTTATTTATGGGTTTTTTATGGACATAAAAAAATCAACCTTTCATTTGCAAACTTAGATTTTGAAAGAATTCAATTCAAATGAATTTTATTTTATCAAATTCAATCCAACATCAACGAAATTCCACCCATGTTTCTAGAATTACATATTAAAAACGAATAATTTTCATAAGCAAGAACCACAATCATTATCAAATTTGGCATTTCATATAATAATTTCTGCGTTGAGTACCAATTTTCTCCGGCGCAACACTCGCCTACCGCTGCCATTGCTTTGCAGTTGCGAAATTACCTGAAAGAAAGTTTCTCATTTAGGCATCCAAAACAAACAAATCAAAATGAAATAGTTGAAAATTGAAACCTGCGTTTTTTGGGAGAAAGGGAGTGACTGGCGACGAGGAAGGTTTGAAGTTGTAATCGAAGAGAAACCAAACGGTAGGGTAGAGAAAGTCATGTCCGGTGGCCCGAAGGACAACCCTCTGTGGTGATTAGGCGACTGAAAACACTCAGCAACACAAAAATTGTATAAATTTATTCAAGATAGAATCACGTCACACAGCAAACGCTTTTCCGGGGGGAACTCAATATGGGGCTTAAAGTACGGAGAAAATTGCAATTGAGGCCTATATTCTATTTTATTGCAATGTAAGGCTTAAACTTTTAAGATTTGTACAATTTGGAGCTTAGTAGGGCCACGTGCTATCACATTACAAAAATTACTGTTATTTGTGGCCCACAAAATTAGAGATGGGCTCCACATCATGTTGTTTGTTAACGCCTTTTATTTATTAAAATCCCCCAAATTGCAATGGAACTCTAAAATTTCAAAAAATCGATTTCTTTAGTGAGGTATAGCATATGTAATTAGAGAGAGAATGTGGAATTGACAGGGCATCATCATCTTCTACTCATGAAATGAGGTTCAATGGTTATCCTTCTATATGGAGACTAGAACCAATTTATTGCAAATGTGAATTAAGATCACCATTGAGAATATTATAGAGTAATCAGAATCCTGGTAGAAGATTTTATAAGTGCTCAAACTACAAGGTAAGCAATTTATTTCCAATAGATACATGTTCAATATTTTGTATGTAATAAGTGAGGTAAGATGTTGTCCAATTGTGAACCTTTAATTTTGCATCCTTATGATCCAGACGCAGTTTGACACTAGCTATGATTAGTGTGCTATATAAAGCCTATTCGGTAGTCCCGCTAAAATGGATTTTCTTAGTTTTGCACCCTCCAGTTTGCATTCTAGTCTCAATAAACAGACATTTGGAAGCCCAAATTGCCAAAATAAGCAAACTAGAAAATGAAGCCTTGGGAACTAAAACCTATCCCTTTGATCTCTAAACCATCCTCAGATTATTTGAGATTGAATAACGATCACAATGCAACTAAAATTGCTCAAATCGAATAAGAAATGGGCCAAAACGGAAAGGAATTCGGGGTGCCACCCATGTCGCAGGCACGCCTCTAGTGCCGCTGGCCCTCCAATTTTTTCCTGATTTGCCGTCAATTTCTTTCTATAAATAGAGGTCTGCTCCCAACCATTAGGAGGGCAGTTTCATATACGAAAAATCCCCAACTTCTATTTATTTTATGAGATCCCAATCTAAGTTGAAGCTTAGAACTAGTATAAGGTTTGCCCCATTCATATGAAAAAAGCGCAAAGCTAAGCTATAATTCCTTTTTTTGAGATTTCTTGAATCAAATTTAAAATTCTATCTTTTATATCTTTCCTTAGGTCTAAAATTGAAAATATCTAATTTTGTTAATTTTAAATTTGAATTAAATTAACAAATCAAACTAACTTTTTCTAAAACTCCCTCCTTCGTAAGAAGGAAGAACTACAAAAAGTTTGATTCCCATTCAAAGGGATACGCAGGCATGGCAGTCTTTTAGGCATCAACTTCAAACTATTTTATAAAATAATATCCCCTTTTCTTTTATTTTTTATGAGATTATTTCTATTTTTTTTATTTTTTTGTATTATGTATAATTGTGTTTTTTCTTTCATGCTAATCTCTTTCTGATTTGTTAATTCTTACAATTAATTGAGAAATGTGTATTTTTCCTAGTATTCATAAGGGCTAGAAAAAAGATTCTCTCTTTTATTTATTTTTAATCCATTTTGGTTTGTAATAATTCTTAAGTATATTTTATTTTGTTTATCATTTTTTAAATGTCATGCCTTGCATGGATATTATTGCTCACGTATCATACTTATTTCTGTTCATAAAACTTATTTTAAGTCATTTTGTATTAAAATTGCTAAACTAATTTTATTAAAATAAGTTGAAAATCTAGTCCCTGAATCTTCTTTGGTTTCAAGTCTAGTGATCTTTTTCTTTGGAATATTAATCAAAGTCAATTTGGGTTTTTCCGTTAATCTTTTTCCCAAATAAAAATAAAATTAAGGTGGTGACTTTTTAAAATCAATCAATTTAAACCTGAGGGTTCCATCATGAGTTCAAATCCAAATGAGTATTTCAATCACACTTAGCAGATCAGATCGATGCTCAGGCGAGATCTCACAACTGGCAACTCTGCTGGGAATCACCTTCTTTTTAACAAACAAAAAAATAAGAGGACTACCAATTGGTTTAAATCAAAATTTGACACTTTTAATATAGAAATGGCTTTCATGCATCATTTGCTTAGTCTCCTTGCCTTTCAACCTAGATTTCTTTGGAAAACAATGGATAGAAAGTAACATCGAGTGGGTAACCCTCCTTGGGTCTATTTGCCGATAGTGAATAATCTACCTCGCGATGAATCTTTTAATTCTTTCAAAGGTGTAACAAGCATACACATACTATTGGACCTATGCGAGGTTTCTTGACTCACATATGGTTAGGTATATCACTACTCTAGTGTGATTGTAACCACCCACAGCTATCGTAGGAGTTTCATGACTAATTTCTTGAATTTACAGCTATTATGATAAAATATGTGTTTTTATGAAGATTCATATGTGGTGTGATTGATGAGTATGTGGCATGTTAGATTAGTTCTAATATATATAATATGAATTATTATTGTGAAATAAATGATTTATAAGATGTACATAAGCATAAAATAATTTATTGCACATAAAATAAATTTTCATGCAAAAAATGATTTTTAAGAATAAAATAATTTTTATAAGTATTTTTAAAATATTTTTAAATAAATATTTTGGGGGGAATTTTAATGAAAATAATAAGAAAAATATTTTATTTTTAATTACCTATAATCATCCCATAAATTAAATAGAAAGCTCAATTTTCCAAAAGCTCACTATACCAAAACATTCATAACCTAGCTCATTAAAGGTAAACTTGGAATTTGGTCAAAATCCTAAATATTTAAGCTAAAATTTGGACAGCCCTAAAGGAGAGAGCCACCATTCTATTATTCTTTATAATTTTGATAGAAAAATTCTCTCAACCGAAATTCACAAGATGTTTTCAATCCTTGCGATTTCGCAACTGTTTTTGTAAGTTTTTCTCTTCTTTCAATTGATTATTTAATTTTTTTTTTGAAACTAACCATGGGAAAACTATTTTGGGCTACATATTTACTGATTTTCTATTAATTAAATTTGGCCTAGGTGAACTTTTGATAGAGAAATCAATTTTTCCACCGAAAACACAACCCTCTATATGCGAATACTCCAAAGGTGAACTCTAAAACTCAATTTGAAATTTCATGCATAAACACAAGGGGGGCTGCTAATTTATATATTATTGTGTTCTAAATTGATTTTTGTTATATTTAGATTAAAAATATTGATTCAAATCATATTTTTGTATATTACTGTAATGATAAAAAAAATACGAAAAACAAGAAATTCATGGTTTTCATCCTAAAACATAAAAGTTAGAGTTTTCTTGTGTATAAACCTTAAGGGAGTGTCGATTCTTGTATCATTGTATTCTAAAATAATTTTGTTATGTTTGAAGGAAAAATAATGGTTTAAATCATGCATTTACATATTATTGTGATGATCGAAAAAAGTATGGAATGCAAGAAAATTCATGGTTTTCACCCTAAAATCTAAAGTTAGAAAATTTTCATGCATAAATATAGATAGGGTTGCTGATTCGTGCATTAGTATGTTCTAAATTGATTTTTGTTATGTTTACATGAAAAATCTTAATTTAAACCATGTTTTTGCGTATTACTATAATGAACGGAAAGTGCGAAAAGTAAGAAAATTCATGTTTTTCTTTGATGGGTATATTTGGCTAACAAGGATTTTAATCCCAATGTCTATAATTTTTATGTGACATATTTTAATGATTATTGACATGTTTATATGAATGATAAATGATTAAATTGTATGTTGGTTGAAGAAATAACTCTAGACAAGTCTAGAGACAATTAGGTATACTTAGGATTTTCTAACCCTATTACTACGTTGTGATTAATATGTGAATATGATTAAGTGATATGGGAAATAGGTTTTTGTGAACCCTCAAATTTGTACCCTTAGGATCCGACTGCAACTTGACACTTGCTAAGATTAGTGCACTACGTATATGGATGAAAACAGGCCGAAAAACAAGGTGCGGTAGCCTGCGAGCCAACTAAGCAACTTGCAGTTGGCTGTGGTTGCCGCAGGTGTCCCTGCAGCAGCCAATTTGGCTACCGCAGAGGCTCTGCGGTTACCGCAGACTCTAAACAATTACTGCAGCACATTTTTCCTGCTTTCCACACTGAAAATTCTCCCTTTTAAGCCTCTATATTCCCCTTATAAATACCTTGTGCCTCCTAACAACTTTCAGACACAATTATATGCTTCTATACTCCCCTTAAAGCTTTCTAAACCCTATTCTTAAACTTTTCAATCATCAAAACCCTCTTTCTAATCCTCTAAATCTTTAAAACCCTTTCCAAAACTTCTTCCATCACCTTAAACCTTATTTATAAGTTTCCTAATCACCTCAAACCTTATTCATAAGTTTCCTAATCATCTCAAAACACCATTCATAAGCCTCCTAATCACCTAAAACCTTATCTCTAAGCTTCTTAATCAAGAAAAGGTGCAACTCAAGTCATTTCTTTCAAAGGGAATTCGTGGTTCTCAAGCAAAGGTGTGATCCAAATCCCTCCAATAAGAGTTCATGCCATTCAAGAGTTCTTCTTCCAAAAGGAGTTTTTGTGCCATCCCTAAGTTAAGGTGGAACTTAGATCCGGTGCTAAGCTCGCTTCCTACGTTCCTCGTCAATGAAAGCCAAAGATAAAAGTTCTTCCCTTTTCCTTTTTCAATTCCAATTTTAAGATCTAAATATGAAAAGATATAATTTTTTGTTAATTAAAACATGACCTAATTAACAAATCTCTTAAGCCCTTAAAATCAATCAAAACATGATAACACATGCAATGACTTAAAAACCCCTCCTTTGCAAAAAGGAAGAACTGTGTGGGGTTTGATTCCCTTTCAAAGAGATACACAGGCTTGCTGTCTCTAAGGCATTCAACTCTGCTAAAATTAACAACTTCTTCTCTTTATCACCGTCTTCACATAGTTTAGGATTGAAATTGCTTTTCTTAAATAAAAGTTGAAACTTTAGTTCATTTTATTATTTTTTTATTTGTTTAGATTAATGGGGAATGTGCGCTTTTCTTATAACCTATAAGGGCTAGAGGATAGATCCCTCTGATTTTGATATTTTAACTTGTAACAGTTTTAAGTAGTGTTTCTTTATTTTTCGCATTTTGTAATTGTCATTATCTCATATTTGTCATGCATTTCACGAGTAATATTTATTTTATACATCATATTATATATGTTCATGCATACATAAAAACTTCTTCTTTAAAAGCTATTTTGTTATTAGGCCAAACAATTTTTTTTTTTGTATTGTTTTAACCAAAACCTAGTCCCCGAGCCCTCTTTGGTCATTCAAGGACTAGTGCTTTTCCTTAGGATAAAAGATATAATTTTGGAGTCAATCAAATTGGATTTTTCCTTTAATTTTCCCAACTAAAATAAGCAAAATTAAAGTGGCGACTCCTTTTGCAAAATACAACTTACAAAATATAATTTTCTGAATTCATAGCAAGTTTCAATCGTGATGTTTCACCCTAACGAGCATTTCGATTCACTTTTAGCGGATTGAACCAGTGCTCAGACGAGGCGTCACAACTTTATAATAAGTTAATAATGAATTAATGATCTTAATTGACTATGAGCTTGATTGTGTGGATTGGTGATGAAAGACAAGCAGGACACATAGAAGGTTACTTGTTAAAGCTGACATATATGGAAAGTGATAAGTGTACTAAGTTAAATATTAAATTAAATTGATATTAAGATCATGATATATTGTATTTGACTTTAAAAGAGTCTTGGAATGAGTTATTATGTGATTTCATGTGGGCTTATAAATGCTAAGTGTGCAAGACTTTGAAAGTCAATATGTTATGTGCAAGTGATGAGTGCACTTCTATGTCCAACTACAAGTGTATATAAATATTATATGTGAGTTATGGGATATGATAGCATGATGATTAAGCAAATGCTAAGTATTAAATTAAATATTATGTTAGAGATTGAGGAGTAGTAAAAGTTCAAAGGGCTATAAGTACTAAGAGCAAAGGAACCACAAGGTGAGTAAATATTATGTTCATGTTATAAGTGCAAGTTATCAAGATATGTGAACCTTTGAGAATCTTGTAACCCAAGTTCCTTTCCATTTTCAATTATGACTATATATGATTTCTTTATTAAGTTTAGGTTGCCAAAAGACAATTGGTCCAAAAGTAATTTTTTTTATTATTCAATGATAATAAAGAACCTTTGTGAATTGTTGCCTTAGCTTACTTTCTTTTTGGAACTACATTGTTATTTATCTTTTGTTCAATAAATTAAACTGCTATTGCTATTATAATACATGTGATTTCATTCTTTAATGCTATTGTTGTAAGTGACTGCCATTAGCTCTAGCTATGGTATATATGAACCCTTTATGCAGAAATCCTCATGCTGATACGGGTAATCATCAGTACCTATGCACATGGTCTTAACCCAATGGATAGGGGTATATAGTGTATCCACCTCAACTAGAAGGGGTGGTTCTAGCCATGGAGCTTGATTACTTTCATGACTCTTTACAAGTCACAAGTTGGGAGTTAGAATTTGGTATGATGCCACCTCTCCCTTGAGTGAATGAACTAATAAGTCGTCACTCTTTACAAGCTATAAGTTGATTTATGTGAACCTTGCTTATTTACAAACAATGATTTATGAACCTTGAACCCTTATAAAGGGATAGTGCTATTTTAAAAGTTTTATTGTTTACTCATTGAGATCATCTATCTCACCCCTTTTCCTTGTGTGGTTTTAGGTGAGCATTATGAGGAGGCAAAGTGATTGCTCAAGCAACCTACTCCGCTTGGGAAATTCCCCTATCAAAGTTTATTACTATGCTATGTTATGATGAGTCTTTAGATGCTCCGAGAGTTCATGTTTGGAGAGCTCACGATTGGAATATTTTTCATTTGATAATTCATTTGGAGTCTTAAGTATTTCTTTTCTTATAGATTGTATTTAAAGTATATTTTAACTATTCTTCCGCAACTTAAGGTTTTGTTATAAATGGTTTAATTAATTTAATGCATGAGGTTCGGTATAATCCTAGGCAATGTTTTCATATGCATGAGTGGGTTTTATAAGTGTGAGTGACCTTATGTCTCCCCATATTCTAAGATCGTCATATCTCTAAAAATTAGGATGTGACAGTGATGGGTATCCTGTACAAGCCATCCTTACCCTTTTCATATAATGAACCTAAACCTTGACCTTAAGTTGTATGTACCATAATCAAAACCTTGTATCTTTTCATTCTTATGAAATGTTTCTCTATATATATCATGCATTCATATTGTATAAAACATGCATTCATTTTAAATCTAGGTTGTACTTTGAACTTAACAATTGTCATATACTCACTTCTACCCAAACACCTTCACTTCTAAATTATAAACACTCTCACATCTCTACCTTAATTACTTTGGCCCCCATAATCCTAAAAGGTCATCCCCTACAACCTTCATCTAAATACCAATACATGAATCTCAACTTTTAACCTAAATACTTTAACCACAAACCTTAAAGCACTTTACTCTAACCTTTAACCTTACATGCTATTAACCCTAACCTTTAACCTAAAAGCACTTCACCCTAACCTTTAACCTTACATGCCATTAATCCTAGCCTTTAACTTGAAAACACCTCACCCTAACCTTTAACCTTATATGCCATTAAGCTTAGTGTTTAACTTGAAAGTACCTCACCCTAACCTTTAACCTTACTTGCCATTAACCTTAGCCTTTAACATGAAAGCACCTCACCCTAACCTTTCACCTCTATCCTAAACATCTTCATCTTTACTATAAACCCTCTCACCTCTATCCAAACACCTTCACACCTAAACCCATGGTCCACCTCAACTTATGGTAAAAAACTCAAACCTATATCAAACTCATGGTAAAAATAAACCCATCTATGGTACCTTTATTTGCATCTAAAATTTGACCTAGCTTTACCCCTTACAATCCTTATCCAAGCTAAACTTTGACTTAACTTCATCTTGATCCTCAATCCCTTCCCAAGCTAAACACTGATCTAGCTTCATCCTTACTTATAACCCTTTCTTAAGCTAAATATTGACCTAGCTTTCATCCTTCACAATTCTTACATAAGCTAAACACTAACCTAGCTTTTATTCTTCACAATTCTTACCTAAGCTAAATATTGATCTAGCTTTCATCCCCATAATCCTTACCCAAGCTAAACATTGACCTAGCTTCAGCCTTATCCATAGTCCCGACCTAAACTAAATGTTAACTTGGCTTCATTTTTTACAATACTATCTAAACCTATGGCCAATCAAACCCATTATCCAACAGTCACTAAACCTATGTTTCACCCAACATCCAAATCCATGGTACATCTATAACCTAATCATAAAACCCATGGTCCCTCCATCCTTAAGCCTATAGTAATCTATCTATAAATTGTAATCCCAATTGCTCAAGGCTAAACTCTGACCTAGCCTTCCTAACTAAACTTTGGTTCCTTAAAGTTAAAATCTGACCTAGCTACTCAAAGCTAAAATCTAACCTAACCACTTAAAGCAAAATCCTAACCAGGTTTCCAAATCTAAAATCTGACTTAGCTCCCCTAACTAAATACCAACCTAGCTAACATCATACACTTCTGCCCTCATCTTTACACAAACCCTATCAATGTAACCACAAGACACCGTCATCCATTACCATTAAACCTAAGGTTCTTAGTATGTCATACCCCACCATAACCATTTTTTGAAACTTGATACTAACCCAGCTCCTTTTCGCTTTTATAGGTTGCCAAGATGTTCACTGGATTCAACAAAGATGTTATGGATAAGTTTCTAGCCAACCAATTAGAGTAAGAAGAAGAGATGTTCAAGAGACAAACGGCCCAAATTCAAGCCTAATTGCAAACCCAAAAGGAGGCAATCCTAAATGATGTCAAGGACATACTAAGCTGGACTGGCATAAACCAAATCCCACTCTCCAAAATCCACTCAACCTGGACCAAATCTGACATTAGTTAAGGTGCACGCTTCTTCTTCCTCCAAGTCAACCTCTAAAACTGTACTTCCGCCATCACTTCCCTCATCAAATATCCTGAAAATTGACACACTCTCCCATCCAACACCTATTAAACCACCATAAATCATCTCATCCCCTAAGAATCCTTTCCAAGGAAAGGAAACCATACCTAACCTTAAGCTTAAGACCTTCCTATCCAAATTGGAAGCCATGGAGAAAATAATAAAAAGTCTAAAGAAGAAGGAAGGCATGATTGATACAAGTTTATTAAGCCTCTTCCCTAATGCTTGGTTACCACGAAAGTTCAAGATGCCAAATTTGGACAAATTTGATGGTCCCACTTGTCCTAAGATCTATTTGAAAATGTATGTAGAGGCAATGCATCCACTTGGTCTTAATAATGAGCTCCTTACTCAACTCTTTCAATAAACCCTTACTTGTGCTATATTGAGATGGTTTATTGACTTGATGACACCTAAAAATAGACTTGGGATGACTTTTGCAAAGTGTTTATCAAGCAGTACAACTACAACATTAAAGTGGATATCACAAGAAAAGACCTAGAAAGCATTGAGCAGCTTCCAAATGAGTTCTTTTCCATGTTCCTTACAAGGTGGAGGGCTAAAGATGCTTAAATGGTAAATAGGTCAACCGAGCAAAAACAAGTGGATATTATTGTTAAGAATCTACTTCTGACTTATGGAGCCCACTTGTTAACACAACACATGCCTACCTTTAGAACTTTGATTGCAACTGCATCAAAGGTTAAAGATTGCATTCTAAATAAATCATTTCAAGCTAAATTTCCCACCACCAACTTGAACAATGATGAGAAACTTGAACCCAATTCTACCCAACTTTACTTCAATTCCAAGTAGCATGTTACGGAGGAGTTCAAGCCCAACTAATCTGATCTATCTGAGATTGAATCTTAAGTTCAAATCTGAGTATGAGTCAACATCCCAAAGTTTGAGTCCAAATCTCAAAGTCTAAGTCTAAATCTGAGTTAGAGTCTATTGTCTTATTTTCTTTTTTCTATATTTTTGTCAACCATGACGATCTCTTTTTTGTTATCTTATAATAAAGTTTCCTTTATAGTAATACATCTATATTTTCCTTTCATTATTTATGCATTAATTTTCTTATCTTGTTTAATCCGACATGGATAAGCTTAGAAAAAGAGAGAGAAAAAGAAGGAAAAAAATAGAAAAGAGACAAAAAGAGACCAAAAAAAAAAGGAAAGAGAGATGAACAAACAATCAGTTTTACTGTTAAATCCACCATAATTAGCATATATTGGAATTAAGGTGCCCTCATTTTCATAAATAAGTAATTACTTCATTAGCTCCTAATCAAAGAAGGTCAAGTAATGGATCTCTCATCAAACAATTGAAGGACAAAGCAAGTAAATGAAATTACCTATTGTACATTAGGTAATCAAATGATGCACCTCAACAAGAGGCAACAAATGCAAAAGACCCAAAATTCAAAGGTCGAGCCCCTCAACATAAAGAAAAGCTGTAGCAAAAATCATGGTGGAATGTTTTCTTCCATATTTTATTAATTCAAACTCGCTAAGTTAAAAACTTGAAAGGGCAACTTAGGCAAAAGTTAGAGCTGAGAGAGAGAGAGAGAAAAAGAGAAAGCTCATCCTAATCATCTTTCCTTATGTCTAAAGTTATCAAATCATCTTTAATCAATCCTTTTGTCTCATATCTTTAAAGACATCCTTCCTCATTAGAGGTTTATTCTCTAAATTTATGCTATCTTCTATTGTCAATTCGTTTCACCGCTTAGCTCAAAGAGCTAATGCATATCTCCCATCCCTCACATTCCTATCTCTCATTAGGAGCATGATTGCTAAATTGTGTCTTCTCACTAATCCTTTAACCACTTCTTAGGTCACTTCCTTTTAGCTAGTACGCTGTCTACATTCAAGTGAATAGAGTGTCACCCAAAATATCCCTTCAATATCAAAAGTAAGAAAGCTTGACTTTTGCTCTTTTCCATGAATCACGCTACAAATAGCAAAACTATACAACCTCCCTGATCCCTTTTTAGAAGTTCCAACCAACCTTAAGCTTCATCCTAAGCCTCATTGCGTAATCGTACTATCATTTCTAGCTCAAGCCTTATATCACCCTTTCTTTGGAAAAATCTCAACATGAGTAGAACTGTAGATCCCAGGTCTTTTAGGACTCATCATCATTGAAGTCTAGTTCCTTGACAAAACTAGAAATTAAGGCATATCTCTTAAGGCCTATCATCCTCAAGTTGATTAAAAAAGGCCTAAACTAGTCAAAACCTATCCTATTCCTTTTTGGCAAACATCTTATTATCCTTGAAAGGTCAAGCTTCTTTGGCAAAACATATAATCTCTACAAACCATTCTCAGCTTAATCCTCTTAGATTGGTGCAACCATGTCAAAGGGGAAATCCCCTATCCATGAGCATGTGGCATCCTTGTGACTAAAACCTATTGATCAGAATCCAATAGCCTTGCAAGAAGTATACAAAAATATGCTAAAAAGGAATTCAAGAAGTCTCTTCAAGATGATGAGGTGTTAGGTGAGCTGCACATAATGGGTTGGGCTACCTATACTTTCTATTTTCAAATTTAATTATTTTACTTTATTCTCATATTGTCATTAGGCTGATTTTGTTAATTAAGCCCATGTCTACTCTTTTCTTGCTTTAAGTATTTTAATTAGTTATTTAGGCTTTTAGTTGTTTAAATTAAGCCCAATTCGAATTTTTATAGTAAGAATGTCAGGGTTTGTAACCTAGCTAAGATGATATAAATACTTAGTTAATCTAGGAATAGAACAAACTTGAATAATTCAAAATTAAAGTTTTGTGAGAAATTTCTCAGCTTTTGGTTCTTGCTTGAATCAATATTCTGAACTTCTAAAGTTAATCACTTTGTTTTATTCACAACATACCAAGGTTCTTTGCCATAGGTTCGTCATTAGGTTGAGGTTTTCCTTGCAAACTTGATTTAGCTTTCCGAGGTAGTCACTTCCAAATGTAAAGGTATTGGATCTCAAAGTAGGTCGTTTGGGGTTCATATCACCTATAGCATCATATCTAAGCTAAAGCCAATCATCTTGTAGAAAAGCTTAAGCTAAAAATCTATTCTTAAATCTCAAAAGTCTTTTAACTAAAAGCCTTCACCATGAAGCCTAAAACTAAAAGCCTTCACTATGAAGCCTAAACCTAGAAGTTTTCATCAGAAAGCCTAAACCTAAAAGTCTTCACCATAAAGCCTAAGCTAAGAAGCCTTCACTATGAAGCCTAAATCTATAAGTCTTCATTAGAAAGCCCAAACATAAAGCCTTTACTATGAAGCCTAAGACCAAAGAGCCTTCATTATAAAACTTAAGACCAAAAGCCTTCACCATGAAGCCTAAGCCTAAAAGCTTTCGTTAGGAAGCCTAGACTTAGAAGCCTTCATCATAAAGCCCAAGTTGAGAAGCCTTCACCATAAAGCCTAAACCTAGAAGTCTTCATCAAAAAGCCTAAGCACAAGCCTTTACCATAAAGCCCAAGCCAAGAAACCTTCACCACGAAGCCCAAGACTAAAAGCCTTCATCACAAAATCCAAACTAAGAAGCCTTCACCATAATGCCCAACCTAAAAAGCTTTAATCATGAAGCCTAAACCGAAAATCCTTCATTAGGAAGCCTAAACCTAGAAGCCTTCACCATGAAACCTAAATCCAAAAGCCTTTATCAAGAAACTTAAACCTAAAAAGCCTTCACTATGAAGCCTAAACCTAGAAGCCTTCACCATGAAGCCCAAACTGAGAAGCCTTCACTATGAAGCCTAAATTGAGAAGCCTTTAACATGAAGCCCACTCCTAAAAGGCCTTTATTTATGATCTCCTCTACGGTTAAATATGACTAAGCCTTCCAAATTGATTTCCTAGCTTGACCCTTCTTCTAAGTAAGACTTAGCCTCCCAGTTTGATCTCTTACAAAGTCTAGCACTCTACCATGATCTCTCTAATATATTCTTAAGGCAAAATCTGACCATGCCTTTTGAATGAACTCCCTAAAGGCCATAACCTAATTGAGGCTCTAATCTGACCTCTTGTAGCCAAACTAGACTAAGCTTCTAAATGACCCTAACTGTCCAAGATGATCCACTCATTCTAAATAATCTTTCCTAAAGCCAAACCAGATCGAGCTTCTAAATTGATTCTCCCTAATGGCCATAACTGATCAAGCCAATTGCTAGACCTAACCAAAGACTTTCATATGAACTTTTTCAAAGACAAGCTTGACAAATTGACCTTTCCCAAAACTAGACCTAACGTAGCCTTCTGACCTAATTGTCTCTAAAGACTTAACCTCCTTGATTGAGCTTTCCAAATTCAGCCTCAAACTAAACCCTCTTCAAAGCCAGACCCATCTAAACCTAGCTCGATCTCTTTTAGCCATACGTGGCTTTACCTCCCAAAGTAACTTCTACCTAAGCTGAACTGATAGCCATTGACCAAGCAGCCTCATACCTGATTTGACTCTGAGCTAGTTATTTAATCCGATCCCAAATCAAAAGGCCATGCCTAACTAACCTTTCAAGCTAATTAGCTTGATCTCTTCCTCCTCTAAGGTCGAACTGATAGCCTTTGATAACCCTTTAACTAGCCTCATACCCTGTCCAAATCATGTATGACCCTACCATCCCCAAGTTGGTCTATCTAAACAAAATGACCTAACCGTTGTCCTTGATCATTCTAAAGTGGGGCACCTCCCTTCTAAATATTCAGCTTTCTAAAATGGGGGCATCTTTCTCCCAAAAACTTAGCACTTTCCCACCAAAGTAACCTTTCACCTAGGCATCCATGTGGTTCCTTTTTATGCCTCTTTTATTCAAAATCGACCATTTTCACTCATAGATATTTAGTGACGATTACCTAAACATCCCTATGGTTCTTTTCCCATCCATCATCCCTAGGTTCACTATTATTAGAATCACCTTTTACTCAAAGCCAATTTTGATGAGGGGGTAGCTGTGAACCCTTAATTTTACACCCTTATGATCCAGCTGCAGCTTGACATCAACTATGATTAGTGCGCTACACAGGGCTAGTACAGAGGTCCTTCTAAAATGGATTTTCTTAGTTTTACACACTCCAGTTTGCATTTGAACCTTAGAAGCACCTAGGCTCAGTAAACAGACCTCCAGAAGCTGAAATTGCCAAAATTAGCAAACTAGGAAATAGAGTCCTAGGAACTAAAACCTATCCCTTTGACCTCTGAACCACCCTCAAATCATCTGTGATTAAATAATGATCACAATATAACTAGAATTGCTTAAATCATATTAGAAATGATCCAAAATAGGATAAAATTTAGGTGTGGTGTCGCTGGACCAAGCAACACCTATGTGGTGTCATCCTATCGACTGGCACCATTATGGTGCCACCAGCCTAGTTGGCACCACTATGGTGCCCGCTATCCCACCGACACCACTATGGTGTTGTTGGCATGGTGGGCACCACATTGGTGCACCCATGTCACCGGCATGCCTCCAATGCCACTGGCCCTCCAATTTTTTCCTAATTTACCTTCAATTTCTTTCTATAAAAAGGGGTCTACTCCTATGAGATTGTTACATCCCAACTTTAGAGATATGATGGTCTTAGAACATAGGGAGACATAAAGTTACCCATGCTCATAGAACCCACTCATGCATATAATAATCTTGCCTAGGACTATACCGAATCTCATGCATTAACTTGATAAAACCTTTTATAGAGGAAAACCTTAAGTTGTACTTGTACTTGTAACTTGAAACATAATGTTTACTCACCTTATAGTTCCTTTGCTCCTAGTACTTATAGCCCTTGAAGTTCTAATAATCCTCAAACTCTATCATACATTATAATTCAATACTTACATTTGCTTAATCATCATGCTCTTCTATCCTATAACTACCCTATGTACATATCACATTCACATACACTTGGAGTTGCACTTAGAAGTACACTCATCACTTGCACATAACATGTTGATTTTCAAAGTCTCACATACTTTGCCTTTATAGACCCACTGAAATCATATAGTAACTCATACCAAGACTCTTCTAAAGTCAAACATGATATATCATGATCTTCATATCAATTCAATTTAACATTCAATTTAGTACACTTAACACTTTCCATATATGTTAACTTAACAAGTAATCTTTCAAGTATCATGCTTATCTCTTATGACCAATTCGCACAATCAATCTCACTATACATTTAAGATCATTAACCCATTATTAACTCATCATAAAACTTATTTCCCATATCACTTAATTACATAAACATATTAATCACATCATAGAAATAGGGTTAGAAAACCCTAATTGTCTCTAGACCTGTCTAGAGTTATTCCTTCAACCAACATATAATTTTATCATCTGTCATTCATATATACATGTCAATAATCATTAAAATATATCACATAAGCATTATAGACATTGGGATTAAATTCTCAATGTAGGCCGAATGTATCTAACAAAGAAAAACATAAATTTTCTTACTTTTCGCACTTTCTGTTCATTATAGTAATAAGCAAAAACATGGTTTAAACCAAGATTTTTCATATAATCATAACAAAAATCATTTTAGAATAATGCAAAAATTGGCAGCCATGTTTTTATATATGCATGTAAATTTTCCAACTTTAGATTTTAGGATGAAAACCATGAATCTTTCTCTTTTCCTGTACTTTCTAGTCATTATAATAATATGTAAACACATGATTTAAACCATTATTCTTCATCTAAAAATAACAAAAATTAGTTTAGAACCTAAATATATACAAATCAGCAGCCATAGGTAATCAATATGCATGAAAATTTCAATTTTAGGTTGTATGGTGAAATCATGAGTTCTCTTGCTTTTCTGTATTTTTTTATCATTACAGTAATATATAAAAATATGATTTAAATCAATATTTTTCATCTAAACACAACAAAAATCAATTTAAAACATCAAGAAATACAAATCAGCAGCCCCCCAAAGTGTTTATGCATGAAAATTCTAATTTTGTGTTTTAGAGTTCACCTTTGGCGAAATTGCATAGAGAGGGTTGTGCTTTCGGCGGAAAAATTGATTTCTCTTTCAAGAATTCACCTAGGCTGAATTTAATCAGTAGTAAATCAGTAAATAAATAGCCAAAATAATTTTCTCATGATTAGTTTCATAGAAATCTAATAGTAGTTTGAAAGGAGAGAAAAACTTACGAAAAAGTTCGCGAAATTGCAAGGTTTGGAAGCACCTTGTGAATTTCAGTTGAGAGAATAATTTTGAGAGAATTTTCTACTAGAAATATGATAGAAAAATAGAATGGTGGCTGCTAGGACTAGGGTTGGTGGAATTTTTGATTATATATGTAGGGTTTTGGGCAATTTTCAAGTTTACCCTTAATGAGTTAGGTGAGGAGTGTTTTTATGTTGTGACTTTTGGAGAATTAGGCCTTTTATTTAATTTATAGGCTGATTATAAGTAATTAAAAATAAAATAATTTTTTATTATTTTTCATTAAAATTCTCTCCAAAATATTTATTTAAAAATATTTTAAAAATGCTCATAAAAATTATTTTATGATTAAAAATCGCTTTTTGCATGAAAATTCATTTTATGTGAAATAAATTATTTTATGGTCATGCACTTCATATAAATCACTTATTTCCCTATAATAATTCATATTATGCATATTAGAAATACTAATCAATTACACCACACATGAATTTCCATAGAAGCACATATTTGGACATAATAGCTCTAAATTCAAAAAATTAATCACGAAACTCCTAGGGTAGGCGTGGGTTATTACAGAGGCCTAAAAATGCTCATTTGGAAGAAACATCATGATTGGAACTCGCTGTGAGTTTAGAAAATTGTATTTTGTAAATTGTAATTTGTAAAAGGAGTTGCCACTTTAATTTTGTTTATTTTAGTTGGAAAAATTAAAGGAAAAACACAATTTGATTGACTTCAAAATTATACTATTTATCCCAAGGAAAAACAGTAGTCCCCAAATGACCAAAGAGGGCTCAAGAACTAGATTTTGGTTAAAACAATACAAAAATTAGTTTGGCTTAAATACAAAATAGCTTTTATAAAAAGAAGTTTTTATGTACATATGAATAGATATAATATGATGCATGAAACAAATATTATTCGGGAAATAAATGGAAAATGTGAGATAATGACTATTAGAAAATGCAAAAAATAAAGGAAAACTATTTTAAATTATTACAAGTCAAAATATCAAAATCAGGGGATCTTTCCTTTAGCCCTTATGAGTTCTAGGAAAAGTACACATTCCCCAAATATAATCTAAATAACTAAAGTAAGAAAAAGTACTAAAACAATTGTAATAAAAAGGACTAAAGTTTTGACTTTTTATTTAAAAAAAGCAACTTCAATCCTAAACAATATGAAGAACATGATAGAGACAAAAAGTTGTTAATTTTAGTGGAGTTGATGCTTTAGAGATAGCAAGCTTGCGTATCTTTTTGAATGGGAATCAAAACCCATGTAGTTCTTCCTTCTTGTAAAGGAGGGATTTTAAAATCATTGCCTTTGTTATCATGTTTTGATTGTTTTTAAGGGCTTAAAGATTTGTTAATTATGTTAGATTTTAATTAACAAAAATTAGATCTTTTTAGATTTAGATCTTGAAATTACAATTGAAAAGGAAAAAAGAAAGAACTTTTACCTTTGGCTTTTGGTGATGAGGAACATAGGGAGTGAGCTTGGTACTGGATATAAGTTCCACCTTAGCTTAGGAATAGCATGAGCACTCTTTTTGGAAGAAGGACTCTTGAACTCTTTTGAAGGAAGGACTTTAAATCACCCTTGCTTGACTACCACAAATTTTCTTTGAAAGAAAGAACTTGAATTGCACCTTTCTTGATTAGGAAGCTTAGTAATAGGGTTTAAAGTGATTAGGAGGCTTATGGATAGGGTTTGAGGTGAGTAGTAAGCTTATGAATAAGGTTTGAGGTGATTAGGAAACTTATAAATAAGGTTTGAGGTGATGGAAGAGGTTTTGGAATGGGGTTTTAGAGATTTAGAGGTTTAGAAAAAGGGTTTGATGATTGGAAAGCTTAGGAATAGGGTTTAAAAAGCTTTAGGGAGAGTATATAAGCATGTAATTATGTGTGGAAGTTATTAGGAGGTGCAAGGTATTTATAAGGGGAGTCTATGGGCTTAAAATAGTGAATTTTCAGAGTGGAATCATGGAAAAATGTGTTGTCACATCCCAATTTTGGAGACATGATGGTTTTAGAACAGGGGGAGATATAAGGTCACCCATGCCCATATAACTCACTCATACATATGCAAAAATTGCCTAGGATCATACCGAACCTCATACATTAACTTAATAAAACCTTTTATAAAGGAAAAACCTTAAGTTGCAAAAGCTAAAAGAATACTTTATTACAATTCATAAGAAAACAAGAATAAGACTCCAAGTAAATTCTCCAACATAATATCTTAAAGTAAAGTTCCCATAACAACTCCTGGAGTGTCTAAGGACTCATCATAACATGGTATTATTATAATTTTGACAAGGGAATTTCCCAAGCAGAGTAGGTGGCTTGAGTGATCACTTTGCCTCCTCATAATGCTCACTTAGAACCACACGAGGAAAAAGGAGTGAGATAGATAATCTTAATGAGTAAACAAAAAGGACTTATACAATACCATATATCCCCTAGGAGATTTCATAGCTCATCATTCAAAATTTATGATTCACTATTCATAGCTCGCAATTTAACAAGGTTTATAGAAATCAACTTATAATTCATAACACATATAGAGTGGAGGCTGCTGCCTTGTCCACTCGTAACATAATATAGAGTGAAAACTGTTGCCTTGTCTACTTATAACATAATATGGAGTGAAGGCTGCTGCATTATCCACTCATAACATAACATAGAGTGAAGGCTGCTGCCTTATACACTCGTAACATAATATAGAGTGAAGGCGGTTGCTTTGTCCACATATAACTCATAACATATAAAGTGAAGGCTGCTGCTATGTTCACACATAACTCATAACATGTAAAGTGAAGGCTGCTGCCATGTTCACACATAACTCATAACATAATTTATAATATATGAAGGTAATAGTAGCATTGAAGGATACGATCGTATGTAACATAATAACAATAGGAGTTTAGCTTTTTTAACAAAAGATGAACAATAGTGTAGTTCTAGAAAAAATATAAGTTAGGGTAATAATCTCAAAGGTATTATCACTAGATAATAAAAAATGGTTTTGGACCAATTCTCCTTTGGCAACCCAAGCTTACAAAGAAATCATTAAAATAGAAAAGAACTTGGGCTTCAAGATATCAAAGGTTCATAAAACATGATAGTTGACACTTGTAACTTGAAACATAATGTTTACTCACACTTGTAGTATGAATACAGTGTTTACTCACCTTGTGGTTCCTTCGCTCCTAGTATATGTAGCCCTTTTGAATCTCTAAAACTCCTCAAGCTCTAACATAATATTTAATTCAATACTTAGTATTTATTTAATCATGATGCAATCCTATCCCATAACTAACCCATGCACATATAACATTCACATACACTTAGAGTTGCACATAGAAAAGCACTCATCACTTGCACATCACATGTTGACTTTAAAAGTCTTGTACACTTAGCCTTTATAGGCCCATATGAAAAAACATTACAATCATGTCAATACCTTTCTAAGGTCAACACAATATCATTATCTTAATATCAGTTCACTTTAACAATCATCTTAGTACATTTAACATTTTCATGTATGTCAACTTAATAAATAATCTTTCAAGCATCATACTTATCTCTTATGACCAATTCCTTCAATCAATCTCTTCATAAATTCAAGATCATTAATTAATTATTAACTCATCATACAACCTACTTACATATTATCCAATCATATTCACATATTAATCACAACATAAGGTTAAGATACCTTAAGTATACCAAATTGCCTCTAGGCTTGTCTAGGGTCATTCCTTTAATCAACATGCAATTTAACCATTTATCATTCATACATACATATCAATAATCAACAAAATACATTGCATAAAATTTATAGACATTGGGATAAAAATTCCATTGTAGGCCGTATGCTCCATTAAAGAGAAAACCTGAATTTTCTTACTTTTCGCACTTTCCATTTATTACAATAATATGCAGAAAAATGGTTTGAACCAAGACTTTTCATGTAAATATAATAAAAATCTTTTTAGAATATGGACATGTAGGATTTGGCCCATATATAATTCCATATGCATTAAAATTTTCAACTTTAGATTTCAGGATGAAAACCATAAGTTTTTTTTTTTGTTTCTAGTACTTTCCGGTCATTACAACAATATGTATATATGTGGTTTTAACCATTATTTTTCATTCAATCATAACAAAAATCATTTTAGAATATGAATATATACAAATCAGCAGCCATAGACCAAGGTTATGCATAAAAATTCCAAGTTTAGGGTTTAGATAAAAAATCATGAGTTTTCAAACTTTCCGTGCTTTCCCTTCATTACAGTAATATGCAAACACATGATTTAAATCATTATTTTTTATCCAACAAAACAAATGTCAGTTTATAACTCCATCATACTCAATTTGGAAGCCATATACACATGAAATCATAAAAATTTTCCAACTTTTAAGTTCTAGCATGAAAACCTTGAATTTCTTTATTTTCTGAAACTTTTTTGTCATTACAGTAATATGCAGAAATATATTTTAATTCAATATTTTTTATCTAAACACATAAAAAATCCATTTAGAAAACAATTATACAGAAATTTCCCCCCCTTGGTAGTGTTTATGCATGAAAATTTCAATTTTAGTTGTAGGAGTCACCTTTGGAGAAATCGCTTAGAGAGGTTGGTGCTTTCGGTAGAAAAATTAATTTTTCTCTCAAGATGTCACCTAGCCTGAATTTTATCAGTAAAAATTAGTAAACATTCAGTTCAAAATAATTTTTCTATGATTGTTTCATAAAAATCAAATAGCAAATTGAAAGGAAAGGAAAAACTTACGAAACGGTCGCGAAACTGCAAAGTTTGAAAGTATTTTGTGAATTTGGATAGAGAAACTATTTTTGAGAGAATTTTTCTACTAAAATTATGAAATAACAGACTGGTGGCTGCTAGAATAAAGGGATGGCCAAATTTTACATTAAATACTAGGGTTTGGGGTGCAATGTCCAAGTTTATCCTAAATGAGCTTGGTTAGGAGTGTTTTGGTGTAGTGAACTTTTGAGTATTTGAGTTTTTTAATTAATTTTGGGCTGATTATAGGTAATTAAAAATAAAATATTTTTCCTATTATTTTCATTAAAATTCCCCCCAAAATATTTATTTAAAAATATTTTTTAAAAATGCTTATAAAATTATTTTATGCTTAAAAATCACCTTTTTGCATGAAAATTCATTTTATATAAAATAAATTATTCTATGCTAATTCACTTTATATAAATCATTTATTTCACAATAATAATTCATTAGGCATGTTAAAATTAATTTAACAAACCACATACTCATAAATCACATAGCACATAGATTCCCATAAAAGCGCACACTTAGTCTTAATAATTCTATATCAAGTAAATTGATCATCAAAACTCATAGGATGGGTGTGGGTTGTTACATTCTCCCCCTCTTAAAAGAAATTCATTCTCAAATTTTCAAATCTAGTAGCACAACACACTCTGCTTAAGTTCTCCGCCATGCTTTTGCTGTGCCGGTCAAACACAATATCTAACTATAATTAACCTATCGAACACATTAAGGCGCATACTCATAATCTATCAAAATCACCCTGATAAACCTTCAGCTTGAGCTATACCTATGTTAATCTCTTCTTCAAACAAATCTTAAGCTAATCCTTAATAATTTTGTATCCCTTAACCTTGAACAAAATAATAGAACCTTTGATTTCACCTTCAATCAAATATAATCTCAAGCATTTGTTTTCCTCATATCTGTATTAATATTAATATCTATACTAATACCTTAATCACCACTTCTATTCATTATTTATCACATTAGTCATATAAGAATTTAATAAATAATATCAAATTAATAACTCTAATTGAGACTTGATAATTCTCTTTCCATATTAATAATTATTACTTAATCTATTATATCCTTAATAAATATTTTCGTGTTTAATACCTTGCTAACATTACAATTTCTACACTCTCATCATTCATCAATTAAAACATATTTAAACTTAACAAACATTCCTATATATATCATGTCCCAAATGAACTTGAATTGTATTAATTTACAATCCCAAATAAACTTCTCATAACTATTTTAGACTTACTCTATAATATATACATTGTTATCATGACCAAATTACCTAATGCCTCATAATTTTTATACGTTTAGCTCATAATATCATCTCACTTTAGGTTTTCCACTTACACCTTGCAATACTTCACATTCCTAATCATTTAACTTATCCATATTAAAATAATAAACCTTCTAATACCATTGCTATTTAATGAAATCTCTATGCAACTCTGTTATCTTTCCAAATCTATGCCATTCTAGGTTATCTAAATAAAATTTCTTTCCATACTAAAGATCACTACCAAATTTTTCTAGTAACCTCAATTGAACATTATTGTGTCTAACACCTTAAAACATTTCTCATCCAGAGGACTCAGATCCCTTTTAGGTATATTCAAAACTATTAAATTTTCAAAACTGCATAGCATCATACTTATCCTTTTATCATTATTACAAGTTGGAGAATACTTATCCTTTTATGTCTCCCCCTCTTAAAAGAAATTCATCCTCAAATTTTAAATACGTACTTATTTATTCTCAAAAGCTAGGGATGCTCATACCCTTGAGGTTTGAATGGTCTAGGTGGTGGAGGTTCTGAGGTCACATTTTCTAAATTTCCCTTCTATAGGCAATCTTTCCTGAAGTGGCCCATCTGACCACATCTCAGATGTGTGCCAGAGACTTTCCAACAAGCTCCAAGATGCTTCTTGTCACCCTGGTCATAAGTGGGGAAACCTTGCTTTGGTTGACCATTATGCTGTTTAGGTGTTAAAGTTGTTGGTGACAGTTCCTTCACTTGACCTCCTCCTTCTCTATGATGGCCTCCATGTCCCTTGTTATCATGCTTCCCCTTTCGCTCATGTTCCATGCATTCAGCCCTCTTGGCCTTATATCTCTTTTCCATTATCTTGGCCTTATCTATCAGCGTAGCCAAGGTCGAGAATTCAATTGTCGCCAATGAGTTGAATAGAGGCATTATCAATCCTCTCAGGAAGCGGTTGGCTAGCTTTGGTAGCCATAATGCTAATAGCGAATCTGCTAAGTCAGTTAAACTCCTTAGCATAATCCAATATCGATATTCCAAGCTCTTGCTTTAGCTACTCGAATTGTAGTGCTTTATCTTGCCTTTTGCCTTTATGCAAGAACTGGTCCATCACTTCTTACTTAAACTTTGCCCATGTAGGTGGGTCAGCTTTATAAAGTCATTCCTCAATGTTTCTCTCATATCAATACCATGCCTCTTTCTTGAGTTGGAGTCCTACCAACTCAATCACTCCAGTGTCAAAGTAAGACAGTTGATGGACTAGCTTGTCCATCTCATCTAAAAATTCATGTGGGTCATCACTCTCCCCACCACAAAAGGTAGGTGGTTAAAGCTTTTTGAACTCCAAAATAGTCATCCCTTTGTTAGGTAGCCATTTCATCTCTTTTTGAGTAGGTGTCACTATCGCAGGTGGTGGAACTCCATTTCCTTCTTGTGTTGGCGGCACTTCCCGCTCTTAAGCTCTCAGCTCATCCAATTCCTTGCACAAGTCTCTTATTTTGTCTGCATAGAGTGAACCTCTTATAAAGAGGCTTGCTCATTAAAGCCATAAGTTAGTGCCTCCAGATTGGATCTTTCTCTTGACCTTGCAGGTGCAGAGGCGACATTTGATGAAGTGTCTGAGATGGCATCCTCACTAGCCCTAATAGGTTGAGTAGTTATGCAAACCTTCTTCTTGGGAGGCATTCTACTATCACGATAAGGGAATTTTGTGCTAACTCCCTTCTATCCCATCTAACCCCATTATCATATCATACTAACCATGCATCTTACATGAGTACACATCATATCATATCATATCTTATATCACATATCACATAGCATATATCATATAACATATATCACATATCACTTATCACATAGCATATATCATATATCATAATCATGTAACATATATTCTTATAGCATCATGAGTTTCCCTATCATATATAAGTTAGTCATGCCATAGGCAAATAAAGAAATTAATGGATATTAAGTCGCTAGGTAATTAATTAACATTGTTTACATCACAGGAGTCTTCTTTTTCTTGAGGTGGATCACAGGCTTCTCGAATATCTCTTTCCATGTCCTCTTGCATGCCACTTGCAGTGCCCTAAGTCGAGGTCCTCGAGTAGGGGTAATCTTCTTAGTCATCTAATAAAGAAATCATAAGGCACACAAGCAAACAATCACAAAAAGTACTATAGCTCATTAGGATTTCGCAAAACTAAACTAGTGATAGATAGTAAGCGATATGACAGAAAGATTCCTATGCTCCAGGATTACACATAACTATCCCAATAAATAGACAAGTCTAAACTAGACTTTAAAACTATAGCTTTGATACCACCTTTATCACATCGCAATTTTAGAGACATGACGGTCCTAGAACATGGGGAGACATAAGGTCACCCATGCTCATAGAACTCACTCATATGCATGCCA
Source organism: Reutealis trisperma (assembly GCA_947687605.1). Lineage (NCBI taxonomy): Eukaryota > Viridiplantae > Streptophyta > Magnoliopsida > Malpighiales > Euphorbiaceae > Reutealis > Reutealis trisperma. The sequence goes on from CANTUT010000441.1 coordinate 234,643, forward strand.
AAATCGCCTAGGACATACTGAACCTTATACATTAACTTAATAAAATCTTTTATAAAGGAAAAACCTTAAGTTGTAGAAGCTAAAAATATACTTTATTACAATTAATAAGAAAACAAGAATAAGACTCCAAGTAAATTCTCCAACATAATATCTGAAAGTAAAGTTTCCATAACAACTCCTGGAGCATCTAAGGACTCATCATAACATGGTATTATTATAACATTGACAAGGGAATTTCCCAAGCAGAATAGGTAGCTTGAGTGATCACCTTGCCTCGTCATAATTCTCACCCAGAACCATATAAAGAAAAAGGAGTGAGATAGATGATCTCAATGAGTAAACAATACGACTTATACAATAACATATATCCCTAAGAAGATTTCATAGCTTATTGTTCAAAATTTATGATTCATAGTTCATGGCTTGCAATTTAACAAGGTTTATAGAAATCAACTTATAACTCATAACACATATAGAGTGAAGGCTGCTACCTTGTCCACTTGTAACATAATATAGAGTGAAAGCTGCTGCCTTGTCCACTCGTAACATAATATAGAGTGAAGGCTGCTACCTTGTCCATTCATAACATAATATAGAGTGAAGGTTATTACTTTGTCCACTTGTAACATAATATAAAGCGAAGGCAGCTACCTTGTCCATATATAACTCATAACATATAAAGTGAAGGCTGCTACCATGTTCATAAATAACTCATAACATGTAAAGTGAAAGTTGCTGCCATGTTCACATATAACTCATAACATAATTTATAACATATGAAGGTAACAGTAGCATTGAAGGATACAATCATAAATAACATAATGACAATAGGAGTTTAGCTTTTTTAATAAAAGATGAACAATAGTGTAGTTCTAGAAAAAATATAAGTTAAGGCAATAATTGCAAAGGTATTATTATTGGATAATAAAAAATGGTTTTGGACCAATTGTCCTTTGGCAACCTAAGCATATAAAGAAATCATTAAAAAAGAAAAGAACTTGGGTTTCAAGATATCAAAGGTTCACAAAACATGATAGCTTGCACTTGTAACTTGAAACATAATGTTTACTCACACTTGTAGTATGAATACAGTATTTACTCACCTTGTGGTTCCTTCGCTCCTAGTACACGTAGCCTTTTTAAACCTTTAAAACTCCTCAAGCTCTAACATAATATTTAATTCAATACTTAGTATTTATTTAATCATGATGCTATCCTATCCCATAACTACCCCATGCACATATAACATTCACATACACTTAGAGTTGCACAAAGAAAAGCACTCATCACTTGCACATCACATATTGACTTTAAAAGTCTTGTACATTTAGCCTTTATAGGCCCATACAAAAACACATTACAATCATGTCAATACCTTTATAAGGTCAACACAATATCATTAGCTTAATATCAATTCACTTTAACAATTATCTTAGTACACTTAACACTTCCATGTATGTTAACTTAACAAATAACCTTTCAAACATCATGGTTATCTCTTATGACCAATTCCTTTAATCAATCTCTTCATAAATTCAAGATCATTAATTGATTATTAACTCATCATACAACCTACTTTCATATTATCCAATCACATTCACATATTAATCACAACATAAGGTTAAGATACCTTAAGAATACTAAATTGCCTTTAGGCTTATCTAAGGTCATTCCTTCAATCAACATACAATTTAACCATTTATCATTCATATATACATATCAATAATCAAAAAAATACATCAAATAAAATTTATAGACATTGGGATAAAAATTCCATTGTAGGCCAAATGCTCCATTAAAGAGAGAACCTAAATTTTCTTACTTTTACACTTTCCATCTATTATAGTAATATGCAGAAACATGGTTTGAACCAAGATTTTTTATGTAAACATAATAAAAATCTTTTAGAATATAGACATGTAGGATTTGGCCCATATATAATTCCATATACAAGAAAAATTCCAATTTTAGATTTCAGGATGAAAAACCATAAGTTTTCTAGTTTTCGGTACTTTCCGGTCATTACAACAATATGTATACATGTGGTTTAAACCATTATTTTTCATTCAATCATAACAAAAATCATTTTAGAACATGAATATATACAAATTGGCAACCATAGACCAATTATGCATAAAAATTCCAAGTTTAGGATTTAGATAGAAAATCATGAGTTTCCAAGCTTTTTGTGCTTTCCATTTGTTACAGTAATATGTAAACACATTATTTAAACCATTATTTTTCATCCAAACAAAAGAAAATATCAGTTTAGAACTCTATCATACTCAATTCAGCAGCCATATACACATGAAATCATAAAATTTTCTAACTTTTAAGTTCTAGCACGAAAATCTTGAATTTCTTTATTTTTTGAAACTTTTATGTCATTACAATAATATGCAAAAATATGTTTTAATTCAATATTTTTCATCTAAACACATAAAAAATCCATTTAGAAAACAAATTATATAGAAATCTTCCTCCCTTGGTAGTGTTTATGCATGAAAATTTCAATTTTGAGTTGTAGGAATCACCTTTGGAGAAATCGCGTTGAGAGGTTGGTGCTTTTGGTAGAAAAATTAATTTTTCTCTCAAGATGTCACCTAGCCCAAATTTTATCAGTAAAAATCAGTAAACATTCAGTTCAAAATAATTTTTCCATGATTAGTTTCATAAAAATCAAATAGCAAATTGAAAGGAAAGGAAAGACTTACGAAACGGTCGCGAAATCGCAAAGTTTGAAAGTATTTTGTGAATTGGATAGAGAGATTATTTTTGAGAGAATTTTTCTGCCAAAATCATGAAATAACCAAATGGTGGCTGCTGGAATGAAGGGATGGCCAAATTCTACATTAAATACTAGGGTTTGGGGTGTAATTTCCAAGTTTACCCTTAATGAGCTAGGTTAGGAGTGTTTTGGTGTAGTGGGCTTTTGGGTATTTGGGCTTTTTAATTAATTTTGGGCTGATTATAGATAGTTAAAAATAATTTTTTTTTATTATTTTAATTGAAATTTCCCCCAAAATATTTATTTAAAAATATTTTTTAAAAATGCTCATAAAATTATTTTATGCTTAAAAATCACCTTTTTGCATGAAAATTCATTTTATATAAAATACATTATTCTATGCTAATGCACTTCATATAAATCATTTATTTCATAATAATAACTCATATTAGGCATACTAAAATTAATTTAACATACTTATAAATCACATAGCACATAGATTCCCATAAAAGCGCACACTTAGTCTTAATAATTTTACGTTAAGTAAATTGGTCATGAAAACTCTTATGGTAGGTGTGGATTGTTACATGTGTTGTAGTAACTCATTAGGAACTATAGTTACTATAGAGTCCTATGTGATTACCCTAGAGCGCATTGCAGCAGCTAATAGGCTGTTGCAGGGACACCTATGGCAATCGCATAGGTGGTTGCTGTTACCGCAACCAGCTGTGAGTTACCGCAAATGGCCCATGGGTTGCTGCACCTCATTTTTTGGCTCACTCTCATCTGTTATTGATCCAATTGAGGCCCAGTTTGATTTTATGGGTTCATAATCGAGTGCTAGTCTTCTGAAGTTATAATTTTGAGGAAATTTATTTTTTCAATGGGGTGCTACTGATAGCAATATGCTCCATAGGAGCTATATAATAGTTATGCCATAGTAGATATTAATTCCCATTGGCATAATAAATATATTCATAATGTGAAAAGGATTTCATATTATTGAATATAGTCCTTAAGTATTTGTAAGAGGATCTATTCTAAAGTGTTAAGAATATGGGAGACAGATCACTCTTGTACAAATATTTTAAATATGTTAATGGTCATAGGATTAATGGGCATCATTAATTCCAAAAGACCATCACCTCTATTTATTTTCTATAATTAGTATATGATACAAATGATTATAGAGGCAATGAGTCTCACATTACTTGACATGTGATGTTGATACAAACATGTGGATATTCATATGATGAATAGTCAAACTGTGACATTAGATTCACTCGAAAGAGTTTTTAGTAGGAATCTAATCTCATCAAGAATTAGAGCCGAGATAAGGACATAGAATCAAGGCACATTAGGGTTTGACATAAACCATTACCTTAGCTGAGATTGGGATCTTTAATAAAAGGATTATGGTGTATGATAATTTATGATTGATGGTTCATGTGATGTTTAAAGCTATCAATTATAAACATTTATTTCTAATTAGGTAGTGATGACATGGAATGCTAGCTATCACTCATGACTTATAGGACTAAGTGCAAAGTGGGAATTTCACATTAGTAGAGAAAAATGTTTTCTCATTTCCATTGCTAATTAAACATGAACCTAGATAGTCACACACCCAATAGTGATCACCTTCCAAGTGTAAAAGATTTACCATAATAATAATATTAAAGTGTTTAATTAATTGATTGGTGGTAAATTGATTAAACATGTAATTAAATTTACAAGGACCTTAGCATTTCTTGTTATTTAATATATGAAGGTTTTTATTCAACTAAATCTTAATTTGTATATGATGCAAATGAGAAAGATTAAATTGAAAAATGATTTGGACTAAATCAAAGTCTTATTAATTTTAAGCTTAATGAAAACCCTTAACACATAAGATGTGGGCTAAGCCCATATGTGATATGAAAAAGAGGCAATTTATGGGTTAGAGAAAATTCACTATTCATAAGCCCATGCGATGGGTTTAGGGGTTAGAGAATTTTTTACTAAGGTTAAAATTGTAATTACATCTTTTAGCTAATGGAAATGTCCATTTTACCTCTAAAGGATAAAATGGTCATTTTACCATTTGAAAAAGCAAAGTTCAACTTTGCCCCCTAACCTAACGAAGAGCTAAAATGGTGTAATGGTCTTTTGGTGCAAAGACTTAAGGGTTAAGTCTTGGAATGATATAAAAGCTTTGAGTTTTTATGTTTCAAAGTAGAGTGAACATAATTTTCATTTTTGAAGCATTTTAGATCGAGAAGTTGAGAGAGAGAAAGAAAAATGAAGAAAATGTTTCTTCAATTTTTCTTTTGATCTTCAATTCTCTTCTTTGTTCTTTATGAAAAAATAAATGCTTGCAAATTGAAAATATGTTTAGTCTAAAACAAATCAAAGAGAAACCTTAACTTCCTAAAGTTTTTTGAGAGAAAAATCTTGAATCAATTTGGGCAACCAAGAGAGTGATTCAAGAACACTAAGGAAACTAAGAGGAAACTTGGAGGTGAGTTAGGTGTGGATGATCTAGAGGCTTCAAACTTACAAAGCTCTTTATTAAAGAAAGAAGGAACCTACAAGAGGTAATATGATTACTCTTCCTTCTTTTATGCGTATGTATTTTGCACACAAATTAATTGATTACTTGAATGGATGTTTGGACCAAAAATGGGTAAAGTGAAATTTTAAAATGTTTGAAATTTCACCCCACCACCTTGCTTCTACTGCATTTGGCTCCACTATCCTTCTATTGGTATCAAAATTACTTAATTTCTATGTAAAACCTTTGTATATGTTGTTTTAGAGGTTTTTTATTTAGTTGAAAAGAAGTTGTCGCACAAATGTTGTGCTGCTAGACACAGAATTCGCGCTTGTGAATCAACAATTGTGATAGCAAAAATGATGTCTCACTCGCGAATGAATGGATCAAAAAAAAAGTTGTTCATGTCAGATTAGAGAATCATAATTGCGATTCAGATTTTGCACCCATGAAATCTATATCGTGGTCGTGATCGCAATTTTCACTATGTCTATACCTAACTTTAATTTTTTCCAAAATTATTTTGGATTTATTTTTCAATCAAATAAATTTCTATGACTTAAAATATGATTTTAAGCTATAGAAGCCTTGAATATATGATATTCAAAATGGATTTTTTGGAAATATTCCAATGATGAACAACATATCTATAAATGCAATTGTTGTGTATATATGTTTTGTTGTTGTTTGAGAGGCATGAATGGTTGATCATGGATTTGGAAACCATAATGTATGATTTCTAATATGGATATATAATAATTAATTTTATTATTTGATGGGATGTAATTAAATGTTAATTACTCATTTAGTTTGTAAATCAATTTCATTGAGCCTATAAATTCTTTTGTTTTTACAATCTCACTTTGGATTGCTAAGTTTACTAATGTACATATAGAGATATGGAGATGCAAAAGCAAGAAGAGGTTCAACCTGTGAAGATGCCTAGTAGGAGCATGAAGATGCAAAAGTTGTAATTTCATGTTTGTAATTTCTTTAACCTAAATCCAATATCCATTCCTTGTCGCTAGGAAGTGGATCTATAGAATCCATGATCACACATATATGTATATTGTCCATTTTATGAAATATATATGTGATATGTATGAATGCATGTGATGTATGTTTAAAATGGATAATGTGTAAAGTGAGACTAATCAATAAAGCCCAAAAATCTTCCAAAGAAAATACTGAATCATGGTTCTCCATTGGAGCAATAATTTAAGAAAAATTTAATCACTTATGTCATCAGTTATGGATACATAAGGGTGATATATTTGGTTTGAATGTTTTCTTGAAGTTATTGTAAAGCATTTGATGTTACGAGTATAGGATACATTGTATGTCAATAATGACAATGAGTATTTGAGACATATAATGTTCAAATCATTATACTTGTTGATCCAATAGGTTAGACTTGATTGGTGTCACATTCCAATTTTAGAGATATAGTGGTCCTAAAGCATTGGGAGACATAAGATTACCCACGCTCATAGAATCCATTCTTGCACATATAAACTACCTAGGATCGTACCAAAACTGCATGCATTAACTTAATTATCCAATAATAAGGAAGACTTTGACTAGCAGAAGCATAATATTAAATACTTTAAATATAATCCATATGAAAAGAATATTTAAGACTCCAAATAAATTAATAAATAAATAATATTCCAAAAATGAAACTCCCAGAGCATTTAAAAAGACTCTTCAATTCATAGTATGCTAATAAACTTGGACAAGGAAATTTCCCAAGTGGTGTAGGTTGCTTGAGCCATCACCTTGGATCCATATAATGCCCACCTAGAACCAATGAGTAAACAATATAGCTTATACAATAACACATATCCCTTAAAAAGGGCTCATAGCTTATAACTCATAGTTCATGATTCATAATTCATGATTCATAGCTCATGGTTCATATTTTGCAATTTAACAAGGTTCACAGAAATCACACATAGCATGTAGAGAGTGAAGGCTATTGCCATATTCACTAGAATACATAGAGGAGAGGTGGCATCAAACCAAATTCCAACTCCTAACACGTAGAAAAGTGTGAAACTGATCATGCTCCATGGCTAGAACTGCCCCTTCTAGTTGAGGTGGATACACTACCCTTATCCATAGGGGTTAAGACCATGTGCATAGGTTCTGATGATTACCGACATCAGTATGAGGATTTTTGTATAAAAGGGTTATAGGTGCCATACCTAGAGCTAATGGTAATTACTTATAACAATAGCATTGAAGAATGTAATCACATGTAATACAATAATAATAGATGTTTAATTTAATGAACAAAAGATAACTAACAGCGTAGTTCTAGAAAGAATATAAGTTAGGGCAATAATTTATAATGGTTCTTAATTATCATAGGATAATAAAAATGGTTTTGGACCAATTGTCCTTTGGCAACCTAAGCTTAGCAAAGAAATCATATAATTGTATTTGAAAATATAAAAGAACTTGGGTTTCAAGAATGTCAAAGGTTCACATATTATGATAGCTTGTACTTCTAACAATGACATAATGTTTACTCACCTTGTGATTCTTTAGCTCCTCTTTGCTATAGCCCTTGAACTTTTAATACTCCTCAAGCTCTGACATAACATTATAATTCAATACTTACATTAGTTTAACATCATGCTATCCTATCCTATAACTACTGCATGCACACATAACATTTACATATACTTGGAGTTGCACTTAGAAGTGCACTAATCAATTGCACTTAGAAGTGCACTCATTAATTGCACATAACATATTGACTTTAAGTCTTATATACCTTGCCTTCATAGGCTCATATGAAATCATATTATAACTTATACTATGACTTTTCTAAAGTCAAAAACAATATATCATGATCTTAATATCAATTCAATTTAACATTCAACTTAGTACACTTAACACTTTCCATATATATCAATTTAACATGTAACCTTAAAAGTATCATGCTTATCTCTTTTGACCAAATTGTACAATTAACCTCATAGTCAATTTAGGGTCATTAATCCACAATTAATAGAGCATAAGGCCTAATTCACATACCACTTAATCATATACACATATTAATCATAACATAGTTGTAAGGTTAAGAAACCTTAGGTAGGCCGAATTATCTCTAGGCTTTGTCTAGAGTTATTCCTTCAACCAACATGTAATTAAATTATTTATCATTTATATATACATATCAAAAATCATTAAAATATATCATACAAAAATTGTAGACATTGGGATGAAAATCCCAATGTAGGTCGAATCATACAATCAAGGTAAAACATGGACTTTTCTTGCTTTTTACACTTTTCGTTCATCACAATAATATGCAAAAACATGATTTGAACCAATATTTTTCATGTAAACATAAAAAAAATCATTTTAGAACACACTATTGGACAAATCAGCACTCCCTTATAGAGTATATGCATGAAAATTCTAATTTTAGGTTCTATGGTGAAAACCACAGATTTCTCTTGCTTTCTATACTTTTCGATCACTATATTAATATATAGAGATTTAAATTGATATTTTTCATCAAAATACAATAAAAATTAGTTTAGATTACATCAACACACAAATCATCCCCTTTGTAGAATATATACATGAAAATTCCAACTTTGAGTTTCAGGGTTCACCTTTGGTGGATATGCAAAGAAAGAGTTGTGTTTATGGTTGAAAATCGGTTTCTCATTCAAACAAAACACCTAGGCCAAATTTAACAAGAAGAAAAATAGTAAATATATAGCTCTAAATAGATGTCCCATGGTTAGTTTCATAAAAATCAAATAATAGATTGAAAGGAAGGAAAAACTTATGAAAACCATCACAAAATCGCAAGGTTTAAAGGCACCTTGTGAATTTCTATTGAGAGAATATTTTTGAGAGAATTTTCCTATAAGAATCTGATGGGCCTTTTAATTTAATTTATGGATTATTTATAGGTTTCTAAAAATAAAATATTTTTCTTATTATTTTCATTTAAATGCCCCCAGAAATATTTATTTAAAAATGTTTTAAAATACTCATAAAAATTATTTTATGGTTAAAAATCACTTTGTGCATGAAAATTTCACTTTATGTGCAATAAATCATTTGATGCTTATACACTTCATATAAATCACTTATTTCACAATAATAATTCATATTATGCATATTAGAACCGATCTAACATACCATACACTCATTAATCACATAACACATGAATTTTCATAAAAGCACACATTTTATCATAATAGCTCTAAATTCAAGTAAGTTGTCATAAAACTCCTAGGGTAGGTATGGGTTATTACAACTAGTGTGAAAAGCCAATAACAAAGAGTGAGGTTGGAAACATTAGGAACCAGATTGATTAAGCCTCACAAAGAGTTGTGATGAACAAGTATTGTTCACTTGTTAGATATCAAAATTCCAATAATTACAATGTGTATCTAAGGAATTTGTGATAATCTAATAAGAATTCAATCACCTATTAGAAAACCACCCTAATAGGATTTCTGTTTCCTATTTGGAAGTATAGGATTTGACAAATTAGTAGGATTACCATTTTGATTAAAGACCAAATCATTATGATAGCTACACAATTACATAAGTTATTAATCTCGTTATTTTCTACATTTTTTATAATATGAAATTGATAGACCCACCTATAAATATATTTAATTCTTTTAGGCTCACAGGGCCTAAATTTATGGACTGGTTTGATAACCTTAAAATGATTCTTGCATTTGAGTACATAGGGTGTGTATTCAACTTGATTTGTTCTTGGTCTTTTAAAGAAAAGACTACTCCAAAAGAACGTATCACTCTAAGTGTAATGGAAACAAAATATTGGATGAGGTTGATGCTATATGATTGTTTTATAAGTCAAGGGTTGCAAAAACAATATATGAGTATAACAAGACTCCAAGTAATTATACAATATTTATAAGAGTTGTATGATTAACAGAAATACATTGATTAATATGAGAAACTAAGGAAGTTATTTTGTTTGAATATGAAGAAAATTATAAAGAAAGAAAAAAGAAAAGAAAAGAAAGAAAAAGGAAAGGAAAAGAAATTATAAAGGAAGAAAAGAAGAAAGTGTTTCTTCTTGATCGTTATAACTTTATTTTTCTTTGTCTTCTTTATATTTTTCATTCTTATTCTTATTCTTACTATTTAACTAGATTATGAAATTAGAGAAAAGAAATCAAAGAAGAAAATGTTTCATCTTTAATTTCATGTTCTTTTATTTTTCTATCTAGTATTCTTTATGAAAGAATTTAAACTATGAGAAACCTTTTTCATTTCTTATTAATTTTTTAATTAAACTATATTTGGAATTATTTTCATATGATGATTAAATTCATCAAATAACTAAAGAGTCTAGATGTTTTGATGAATAATAATTTTCAAATAGTTTAATTCTTCAAATTCATTCTAAATTTTCATTAGATGGAAAATGCACTTTAAGGTAATAGAAAAAGTTTCTATTATAAATCCTAAAAAGGGAAATTGCAAAGGACAAGTTCATATATAATGCTATAGTTGACAAAAGAAAATGTTTTTATTGTCAATGTTATGAATATTGGAAAGGTAGTTGTTCTAAGTATTGTGAATACTAAAGGACAAGGAGAAAGGTAGACCTTGTGAAGGTAAAATCTAAGGAGAAGGATAGACCTTGTGAAGGTAAATCTATCTCTTGTTACTATATTCTAATGATTCATATAGTTCATCTATTGCTAGGATTCATGATATAAGTGCTTCTGTAGTATATGCATGATCAAAGTAAGTAACGAAATCATGGAGATTAGATGAAGTGATTTTGAAAATCTAAAGGACAAAGTGTTTATTTCCAAAGAGCTTTTAGAATACTTCATGATGATTTTAGATATCATATTTTGTATGTCTAGTATGTTTTTAATGATGATTTTAAAATTATGTTTTGTAAATCATGCATGTATTTCATACTTAAGCTATATTATTTTGTAACTTCAAGGAATTGTGAATTCCATTAGTAGAAAAATGTTTGCATAGTTTATTATGTTAATAAACTTAAGAGTATGAATTATATGGTTGATGTATTATTATTAAGCTAATAATAACAAAACAACTCCAATTGCTTTATAATAATGCCATAAAGAACTCCAATTTGAAACCATTATGATTTCTTTGATTAGTTTGTTTAGCTAAAGATAAGACAACTTAGTTGGACAACATATGTCACTACCCATTAGCGTGTGAACTTGTTTCAACTTATAAGTCTAGTATCTAATGCAAAAACAATTAGATCACCTTTTGTTGGACAAAAGGATAGAAATCAAATAAGTTTTAGAATTTATGCATACAGATGCATCAATACCATTTGTGAAATGGTTAGTGGGAGTTTTTCCTAATTCATTATATTTACTTATATATATGATATTAACCCGTTCGAAAAAAGGTAAATAAAATGAATTGTTCATTTGAATTTTTGAAACATTTAAGAAATTCAATATGAAAAAGAAAATAAATATTAAGGATATTTCATACAAAAAGGGAAAGAGAATCATAAACCTTTGATATGATCAAATAGGCGATGTTGACCTAAGTTATTTCAAAACTTAGTCAATCTCTATTTTGTTATTGCCAATAAAATTGAAAGCTATCTAATGATTATTTAAGTGTCTATTTTTTAGATTAGAACATATTTGATAGATTGGATTTCAAAGAAACTCAAAATCTCCCAAAGTATATATGTTTGCTTCTGAGTTGTGACCATTATGCCAAAATAGCAACCGCGACCACTGAATCGCGACCGTGACCATTATATCACGACCAAGACTATCAGAAGGAATATAGTTCAATTTTTAACTTTAAGACATAGAATGAATCACGACCTCAGTCACAATGTTGTGGCCTTGACCAAAGGCGAGATCCTTGATTCTTGACGAAGGGCGCGATCCTTGATTCACAACCTTGAATTGATAGTCGCAATCATGAAATTCATACAGAATTCTAAGCTTCTAATAGATAGTCAAAGAACTAATGAGAAAATGCCATGTGTGATCTAGCCATTATGAATTATAAAGATCATGACTGTGAAATATTAGTCTCGACTGCTAAAATGGAGTCGTATCCGTGAAAAAGGCTTAGCGACCTCGACCCAACTCTGATAGAGCATTTAATGCAAGATTTTGTGGTTATTTTAAGGATCCTTTTTGGTATTTCTTTATAACAGGAATTTGGAGGGAAGAAGCTATAAATCCCCCCTCCAAAAACCATTATAAACATCTAACAACTTTTATTTAAGCCAAACCCTTGCAATTTTAATTCTCAAAGCCTTTACCCTTCAATTGTTATTATTTGGTTGTTGTAAGAGCATTGATAGCTTAAAGGGTTGTGTGTTAGCCTTGAAAACACAAAGTATTGGGTTGAGAGTGAGCCATTAGAAAAGTCTTGTATAGGTTTGAGTGTGAGCCTAAGGGAAACACTTGTAAGGGTTGTGTGTGAGCCATTGAAACACATTGTAAGTTTGGAGTGAGCTTGAAACTTCTTGTGAGTATCAATTAGTAGTAGAATACCCAATTGAGATTAGGGAGTGGACATAGGGTTCGTTAATACCTGAACCACTATAAAATCAATTGTGTTAATTCTCTTTCCCTATCTCTTTCTATCTAATTTTTAATTTTCCACCAATTCAACCACCCTTCTTAGTGCGTAAGGGCAAACAAGTGGTATTAGAGCTTTGGTCTCATTCTTCAAACTTAATTGTGTGAGAAAAGATCAAAATGGCCAATGAAGGGATACATCACCTTAAGCCGCACTTTGATGGTATCGATTATGCACATTGGAAATATAGAATGGAGCTATATCTTGATAATGATGTCATTGATGTATGGGATTGCATAATCAATGAATGGAAACCTCCATCAAGAAAAGTTGATGATGTTGAAGAATTAGTTCTTAGAGAAGAATGGGTGGATGCATAAAGAAAAGCTAATGGGAAAAATAAGAGAGCTATGGCAATTTTTCTTAGTTCACTCTCAAGAGAAGAATGTGGTAGAATTCAACATTGTTCAAGTGCGTTTAGCATTTGGAAATCTTTAGAAAACTACCATGAAGGAACTAAGCAAGTGAAGGAGAAAAAGATTCAGTTGTACATAACTAAATATGAGCTCTTTAAGATAAAACCTAATGAAAGCATCGCTGACATGACAAATAGGCTTCTAGCCTTTGTCACCAACATAAAGAAATTGGGCAAAATATACACCTTGAACGATATAAACTATAAGATTCTCAAAACTCTCCCAAAGAAAGATTATAAAGCTAGAATTGCTAGCATATAAGAAGCTAATGAGGATCTTGAAAAGGGTCCTACCGATGTCCTCATTGGAAAACTTTTACTGAAGAAATGTCTCTATTGATAGAGAAAGAAGAGAATCAAGAGAAGGAGAAAAAGAAATCCTTAGCTCTCAAATCCTCCCTCAAAAGCAAAAAGGAATGTGAGAGCACAAGTGAATCGGAGGAAAGTGAAGATGATGATGATGAAGAACTTGCTATGCTCTCAAAAAGGGTCAAAGACATCATCAAGAAAAGAAAGAAAGAAAAGAGGCCTTTTAGGAGATCATCATCAAATTACAACTCAAACTCAAGCAAAGAAAAGAAGAATGACATTGCTAAGAATGTGGCAAGCAAGGTCATATAAAAATAGAATGTCCTAACATAAAGAAGAAAAAGAAATGGGACAAGGAGAAGAAGAAAAAGAGTTTCAAAGCAATATGGGATGATGAATCCTCGAGTGATGAAGAGGAAGAGGGTGTAGCAAACTTATGTTTCATGGCCTTAGAGGACTCATCAAATGAGGTAAGCTCTAACTCTTAATCTTGTGATGATATTGATGATGATATGCATGATGAGGATGAGTTAATTAAAGCTATGAATTTAAAATGCAAAAAGTATAAATCAAAAATGAAATTTTTAAGGAAAAGCATTCTAAGTTGGATTAGAATTTTAAAGAATTAGAAAAACTTGTTTTAAGCTTGAAAATCTCCAATTTTAGCTTAAAAAGCTCATCGGAGGAAATCACTTCTAAAATCTCCTCTTTTAATTCTTTATATAAAGAAAACAATGCTTTGAAAATTGAGGTTGAAGAATTAAGAAACTCAATCTCAAAATTTCACAAAGGAAAACAATTCTTGGATACTCTTATTGTATCATAAAGGCCACCCTTTGTGAGACATGGTCTTAGCTTTGATAGCTCATTTCCATCCACATCCTCTCCCACTATGTTCATAAAGGCTACAACTCCTTAAACCTCTAGCATTGAGGTAATTCACAAGGAAGTAAAAACACACACTAAACCTCTAAGTCCCAAAAGGACTCAAAAGGTTACATTAGACTCAAGAGCTAAGTCTCAAAGAGTTAATCATACATTCATGTATCAAAAAAGGCACCCTTAAAGACATCCACAATCACAACATAATACATGTTCTTGTATGCATTCATGTCATAATGTTGTGAAAAGACTAAAATTTTTTGACAAAATGGCTAAGAAAATCTTCAAGTCAAAACTCAAATGCCATTATTGTATGAAAGATGGTCACATAAATGTATTTTTTTTTTTAATATAAGTAAGGCTTAACTCAAGCTTGAGGACCTTTCCAGGGCTAATCCCTAAGGACCTAAGTATATTTGGGTACCTAAAACAAGATGATTAATCTTTTCTTATAGGTGTGTCTCAAATCCACTACCAAGGAGAATAAATGGCATGTAGATAGTGGATGTTCAAGACACATGATCAGAAATGCAAGCCTTTTCAAAAATTTGAAAGAAAAAAGAGGTGGAAACATCACATTTGGTAACAATGCCAAAGGTAAGATAGTTGGCATTGGTACCATTGGTAAGGACAATCTTTCTCTCATTGAAAATGTTCTTTTGGTTGATGGTTTAAAATTTAACTTGCTTAGTATAAGTCAATTATGTGATAAGGGTAATAAAGTCACCTTTGACTCTAAAGCATGCATTGTCACCACTTTAGCTAATGATAATGTAATGTTTAAGGGTGAAAGGGAGGGCAATACCTATATAATTGACTTAGATGATTTGGCTAACCAAGATGTCAAGTGTTTCATGTCTATTAGCAATGAATCTTGGCTTTGGCATAGAAGGCTTGGACATGCAAGCATAAAGCTTCTTTATAGTCATTACAAGGATGAGCTTGTTGAAGGATTCTAAAGATCAAATTCTTAAGGGACAAGACATATGGACCTTGTCAAATGGGAAAGCAACACAAGTCATCCTACAAATCAAAAAATATTGTAAGTACTTCTAAACCCCTTCAACTTATTCATCTGGATTTTGTTTGGACCTAGTAGAGTTGCTAGTTTAGGTGGAAAAATGTATGCCTATGTGCTTGTTAATGACTACTCTAGATTTACTTGGATTAGTTTCTTGACTCATAAGTGCAATACTTTTGATGCATTTAAAAGTTTTGCAAAAAGAGTTCAAAATGAGAAAGGCTACTTCATTTCCAAAATTAGAAGTGATCATGGAAAAAAATTTGAAAATGAATTTTTTGAAAATTTTTGCATTGAACATGGAATTTCACATAATTTTTCCTCTCCTAAAACACCTCAACAAAATTGTGTTGTAGAAAGGAAAAATAGAACCTTGATTGAAATGGCTAGAACCATGCTTAATGAATATGGTTTACCAACTTATTTTTGGGCGAAAGCCGTTAACACTTCATGTTACATTTCAAATAGAGCTTTTAAAAGATCCATTTTGAATAAAACCTCTAATGAGTTATAGAATGGAAGAAAACCCAAGATTTCATATCTAAGAGTTTTTAGTTACAAGTGCTACATATTAAATACCAAGGATAACCTTGGAAAATCTGCTTCTAAAATCGATGAAGGCATTTTCCTAGGATATTCCTCCACTAGTAAAGCTTATAGAGTCTTTAACAAAAAGACTATGGTAATTGAAGAGTTTATAGATATTGTATTTGATGAATCTAGTAAACTTGATCTTGGGAAAGGTAGTGTTCTTGATAATCTTGTAGGTGAATTTGAAAAGCTTGGATTGGATTAAGATGAGACTCCAAAGGAAGTTAAAGACCAAGTGCAAAACCAACAAGATCATGAGGATTTGATAATCAATCAAATCCACAAGAGGAAGATGTTCAAGAACTTCCTCAGGAGTGAAGATACCCCAAGAATCATCCCAAGGAGCAAATAATAGGTGATCCATGAGGAGTGTAAGTACTAGATCTCATTATAAAGCCTTAGATAATAATTTTGCTTTTGTTTCTCAAATTAAGCCAAGGACATTGATGAGGCTCTTAACGATGAGAGTTAGGTGATTGTTATGCAAGAGGAACTCAACCAATTCAAGAGAAACAAAGTTTGGGAACTTGTTTCTAGACCTAAAGATCATCCTATTATTGGATGTAAATGGGTTTATAGAAATAAGTTAGATGAGCATGGTTTCATCACTGGGAATAAGGCTAGATTGGTTGCCAAAAGGTACAACTAAGAGGAAGGCATTGATTATGATGAAACTTACGCTCCGGTAGCAAGATTAGAGGCTATTAAAATTTTCCTTCCTTATGCATGTCATATGGATTTTAAAATTTTTCTAATGGATTTAAAAGTGCTTTTTTAAATGGATTTATTGAGGAGGAAGTTTATGTTGAGCAACCCCCGATTTTGAACATCATAAACTTCCCAATCATGTATTTAAATCAACCAAAGCCTTGTATGGTTTGAAACAAGCTCCTAAAGCTTGTTATGAAAGGCTAAGTACATTTTTTTTGAAAAATGATTTTGTTAAAGGCAAGGTTAACACAACAATTTATGTAAAATGGCACAAAAATGACACTTTAATTGTTCAAATTTATGTTGATGATATTGTATTTAGTCCTACTAATAATCATCTTCGTGAAGAATTTGCCAAATGTATGACTAGGGAATTTGAGATGAGCATGATGGGTGAGCTTAAGTTCTTCCTAGGACTACAAATCAAGCAATGCAAAGATGGTATCATCAACCAATCCAAATATGCAAAAAAGCTTCTCAAGAAGTTTGGCATGGATGGTTGGAAAAGTAGCAAGACACCAATGAGCACATCAACTAAGCTTGACAAAGATGAAAAGGGTAAGCCTATAGATGAGAAGAAATATCAAGGTATTATTGGTTCTCTTCTCTATCTTATGGCATCTAGACCTGATATAATTTATAGTGTTTGTTTGTGTGCACGTTTTCAAGCTTATTCTAAAGAATCTCATTTGCATGCCGTTAAAAGAATTTTGAAGTATTTACATGGCACATTGCATTTAGGGCTTTGGTATCCTAAAAATTCATCTTTACAATAATTGGATTTTCGGATGCTTATTATGTTAGTAGTTTGATTGATAGAAAAAGCACTTTTGGAACTTGTCATTTTCTTGGCGAATGTTTAGTTTCATGGTTTAGTAAGAAATAAGTTTCAGTAGCCTTGTCCATTGCCGAAGCAGAATATGTGGTAGCAGGTTGTTGTTACACTCAAGTTCTTTAGATGAAACAATAACTCAAGGACTATAGTCAAGTGATTGATCACATTCCCATCAAATTTGATAACACAAGTGCCATAAATCTTTCCAAAAATCCCATCCAACATTCTAGGAGTAAGCATATAGACATTAGGCATAATTTCTTGAGAGATTATATGGAAGATAGTGATGTTGTATTAGAGTTTATTAATACAACTAACCAGCTTGCTGATATTTTCATAAAACTCCTAAATGAAGAAAGATTAAATTTTATAAAAAGGGAAATAGGCATGCTTAATGGAGCTCATTGCCTTAGATTTTCAAAAATTACCAAAAAAAAATTTCATTTGCATCAAAATTTTATACATATTGTGACATTTATCCTTCATATTTTTACTTTATTAAAATCTTGAATTGAGGTGACTCTTAAGTCAATTAAATTTAGATATTTTTTACCTTATGCATTTTGGTTGCTTTATGGTTGATTTTTGGTATATTTGACTACAATTGCTTGAATTTCTTTTCAATGACTTGCTGATATCTTAGTATATGAAATGTATAATTGCATTTGTTTTGACCTTGAGTTATAATGCCCATTGCATTGCACATATCCTTCATCAAATGTTTTCAAAAATTTATGTTTTTTTTTTTTTAAATTTGCAATCATTACAAGTGAATCTAGGTTGCGAAATTCAAATTTATAGCTGTTACCCTTTAACTCCCTTAGTCTTGCTCGCGATCTGTAAATTACGAATGCAACTTTTGAAATTTTCAAAATTCGCAGTCGCGACTATGTAGATCAAAGTTTGACAGCTTTTGAAATATAGCCGTTTTTCAATGGGCAAAGTTGAATTTAAAGCAAAAATAGCCATTTTATGATCATTTTTAACCTTTTTTTTTTTTGCCTATAAATACCCCACTATTTCAAGTTTTACACATTCTCTAAACTCCAAACTATTTTCTACCTAAAATTCTATTACTCTCTAACTCTCCTCTCATTTTAAAGCTTTTCTTCATCTTTTCAAACACTTCTCCAACAATGGCTTCAAGAAGACCATCTAGAAAAGAGAAAGAAGTCCAAACCTCTCAACAACCTTCTCCTCTTAAACTTATGAGGGGAATAACACAAGAAGAAAAACAAAATTTTCTTAGAATTCAAGACAAAACCATTTCACCCACCAAAATACCTAGCCTTGTTTATCTTAAAACCTTAGGTATTGAGGATAGCATTATTGGCTACCTCAAAAATCTAGAGTGGGGAAAATTTGTTTTTATTGATGATGAGGGGTATAATGAGTTAATTAGGAATTCCTTGCCATTCTTGTAGTTCACAAAAAGCTTCATCCTACCTATGGCCACTATGCCATTGATTTTAGATTTTTTGGCAAACTTTATGAGCTTTCACTCTAAGATCTTGCTAACATTTTTGGCCTTTAAACCAAAGAAGCCTACACCATTAATGATTTCTCCCTTGAACTCAATTCCTTTTAAACCAAAATTTCCATTGAACCAAAATTCGATCCAAAATCCTCTCTTGCCAAACATATCAAAACACTTTCCATTTGGATTCTCTATAGAATTGTCACCCTCACCATAAATGCTAGAGGAGATGGCAATGAGAAAGTCTCCTAAAGAGATCTTTTCTTCCTTTACGGTCTTATGAAAGGAAAGAGCATTCAAACAGTTTGATTCCTTGTTGATCATTTTCTCTATCTCTCCTCCACCAAAAAAGGTGCAATTATACTTTCTTCCCATATCACCATAATAGCCAAGCATATTGGGGCCCTTACTCCACCTAACAAAGCCATTCTCAAAAAACCAATTAAAAAATCCCTTATAGATTTCTAATACATGATCAATGCAAAAGCATTGAGAGAAAAAGAAGGGAAATATGAATATATTTTTGGAGATGTTGGGATCCAAGAAAGAATTAGGAAAAGATCAAGAGTTGTGATAGGTAAACCTAGTCAAGCTCAAGAAGAGGAACCCCAAATAGCACCCATTGTCCCTCCATCTCAACCTCAAGATGAGACCAATAGACTTCTTCAAAAAGTCTTGAGGAGGCTATCTCTTTTAGACCATATTCACTAAGACATATTTGATATGCAAGGTCATATGGGTCTTCCTCAATATAACCTCTAAGATTGGCAATTTAATGAAGAAGAGGAGAAGACAAATGAAGAAGAAGAGGCCCCACAACAAGAAGAAGAGGAACCTAAAGATGGAGGAGATGCTTCTTAAATTTTCAAAATTTTTTTTGTTTATCTTACTTTGTTTCAAATTTTTTATGTTTTTATGCATTATAATGTGGCATTAGCCATCTTCAAATTAATGCAATTATGAATTTTCTCAATTTTAATCTTATGTGCCTAAAGTTCTTTATTTCATTCCTTTTTGATATTAACAAAAGGGGAGAAAACTTTAATAAGAACTTAAACATAAAATAAATATGTTAGAAGGGGAGAATATATAAAGGGTGAGAAATATATTTATAATATGTTGTTTATGGTTAATGATTCAAAATTTCTTTTTGAAATATTCTTTAACTATGTTTATCTTTGCATCAATTGGGCGGGGGGGGGGGGGGGGGTTAATCTCAATTCAATTTAATTTTAAGTTATTTTATATTTAAATTCAATTTGATTGTCAAAATCAAAAAGGGGGAGATTGTTGACCTAAGTTATTTCAAAACTTAGTCAATCTCTATTTTGATATTGCCAATCAAATTGAAAGCTATCTAATGATTATTTAAGTGTCTATTTTGCATATTAGAACATGTTTGATAGATTGGATTTCAAAGAAACTCAAAATCTTCCAAAGTATATAAGTTTTCTTTTGAGTCACAACCATTATGCCAAAATAGCAACCGCGACCATCATATCGCGACCAACACAATTAGAAGGAATATAATTCAATTTTTAGCTATGAGACATAATGAATCATGACCTCAGTCACGACTGTGACCAAGGTTGTGATCCTTGATTTGTGACTATGAATTGATAGTCGTGATCGTGAAATTCATACAGAATTCTAAGCTTCTGATGGATAGTCAAAGAACCAATAAGAAAATGCCATGTGTGATCTAGCCATTGTGGATTATGAAGATCATGATCGTGAAACATTAGTCTCTATAGTGAAAATGGAGTTGCGACCGTAAAAAAGGCTTAACAACCATGACCCAGCTTTGACAGAGAATTTAATGTAATATTTTATGGCTGTTTTGAGGATCCTTTTAGGTATTTCTTTGTAATGGGAATTTGGAGGGAAGAAGCTATAAATACCCTCTCCAAAGACCCTCATAAACATCTAAAAACTTTCATTTAAGCCAAACTCTTGCAATTTTAATTCTCAAAGCCTTTACCTTTCAATTATTATTATTTGGTTATTGTAAGAGCATTGATAGCTCAAAGGGTTGAGTGTTAGCCTTGAAAACACAAAGTATTGGGTTGAGAGTGAGCCATTAGAAAACTCTTATATAGGTTTGAGTGTGAGCCTAAGGGAAACATTTGTAAAGGTTATGTGTGAGCCATTGAAACACATTATAAGTTTGGAGTGAACTTGAAACTCCTTGTAAGTGTCAATTAATAGTAGAATACCCAATTGAGATTGGGGAGTGAACTTAGGGTTCATTAATACCCAAACCACTATAAAATCAATTGCGTTCATTCTCTTTCCCTATCTCTTTCTATCTAATTTTTTAATTTCCCACTAATTCAACCCCCTTTCTTGGTGTATAAGGGCAAACAGGGGAGAACTTAATTATTAATTTTAAAGAATTTCCTAAATATAAAATTGGCATATAATCATAATTCATTTTGGGAAAACCATACTTGATGGTATATGTCACATCCCAACTTTTGGGACATGATGGTCCTAGAACATGGGGAGACATAAGGTCACCCACACCAGTAGAACCCACTTGTACTTATAAAAATACTGCCTAGGATCATACCAAAACCTCTTACATTAACTTAAATAAACCTTTTTTTTTTTTTTAAAAAACCTTAAGTTCCAGAAGCATAGTTAAAATATACTTTAAACATAATCTATAAGAAAATAATATTTAGAATCCAATTAAAATCTCAAAGGATAACATTTCAAAATAAACATCCAAGAATAAATATTCCCAGAGTGTCTAAGGATAACTCTTCATAACATATTAAACTATTTATCTTGGACAAGGTATTCCCCCAAGCAAAGTAGAATGCTTGAGCTATCACCTTGCCTCCTCATACTGCTCACCTAAAACCACATAAAGAAAAAAGGTTGAGATAGATGATCTCAATGAGTAAACAATATGGCACATATGATAACACATATCCCTTTTTTTTAAAAGGAAACCTATAGCTTATAACACATAGTTCATATTTTACAATCCATGAATCAAGGTTTACAATTTAACAAGGTTTACAGAAATCACACTTATAACACATAACACATAGAGTGAGGACTACTGCTGTAATCACTTGAACACATACAGTGAAGGCTATTGCCATAATCACTTGAATACATAGCCGATGATTACTCGTGTCAGTACAAGGATCACATAGCTGATGATTACTTGCATTAGTGTAAGGATCACATAGCTGATGAGTACTTGTATCAGTATGAGGATCACATAGCCAATGATTACTCACATCGGTATGAAGATTTCTGCATAAAGGGTTAAAGGTACCATAGATAGAGCTAATGGTAATCACATATAACAATAACATTTAAGGCAACAATAACATGTATCATAATAATAATAGCAGTTTATCTTTTAAAGAAAAGATACAATGATAGTGTAGTTCCAGAAAGAATGTAAGTTAGGGCAATAATCATAAAGGTATTATCATTGGACAATCAAAAATGGTTTTGGACCAATTGTCCTTTGGCAACCCAAGCTTAACAAAGAAATCATAGAGTTTCATTTTAGAAGTAGAGAAGATCTTGGGTTTCAAGAATATCAAGGTACAGATATCATGATAGCTTGTATTTGTAACAATAGCATAATGTTTACTCACACTTGTAACATGAACATAGTGTTTACTTAATTTGTGGTTCCTTTGTTCCTAGTATACGTAGCCCTTTCGAACCTTTAAAACTCCTTAAGCTCTAACATAATATTTAATTCAATACTTAGTATTTATTTAATCATGATGCTATCCTATCCCATAACTACCCCATGCACATATAACATTCACATACACTTAGAGTTGCACATATAAGTGCACTTCATCACTTGCACATACATGTTAACTTTAAAAGTCTTGTACACTTAGCCTTCATAGGCCCATATGAAAACACATTATAATTCATGTCAATACCTTTCTAAGGTCAACACAATATCATTGTCTTAATATCAATTCCCTTTAACAATCATCTTAGTACACTTAACACTTCCATATATGTCAACTTAACAAATAACCTTTCAAGTGTCAAGCTTATCTCTTATGACTAATTCATTCAATCACTCTCTTCATCAATTCAAGATCATTAGTTCATTATCAAGTTATCATACAACCTACTTCCATATTATCCAATCACATTCACATATCAATCATAACCTAAGGTTAAGATACCTTAAGTATACCAAATTGCCTCTAGTCTTGTCTAGAGTCATTCCTTCAACCAACATGCAATTTAACTATTTATCATTCATGCATACATGTCAATAATCAACAAAATACATCCTATAAGAATTATAGACATTGGGACAAGAATCCCAATGTAGGTCGAATGCTCCATTAAAGGAAAAAACTGAATTTTCTTACTTTTGTTATTTTTTGTCTATTACAATAATATGTAGAAATATAGTTTGAACCAAGATTTTTCATGTAATCAAAACAAAATTATTTTAGAATATTAATCCATAGGAATCAGCACATATATAAATCCATATGCATGAAAATTTTCCAACTTTAGATGTTAGTGTGAAAACTATAAACCTTTCTTGTTTCCAGTACTTTCTGGTCATTACAGTAATATGTAAACGTGTGGTTTAAACCATTATTTTTCATTCAATCACAAAAAATATCAGTTTAGAACATCAATGTACACAAATTGACAGCCATGGATGCTTCTTATGCATGAAAATTCCAAGTTTTAAGGTTTAGAGTAAAAATCATGAGTTTTCGTACTTTTCGTGCTTTTCGTTCATCACAGTAATATATAAACACATGATTTAAATTATTATTTTTCATCCAAATAAAACAAACATCAGTTTATAACTCCATCATACACAAATTGGCAGCCACATGTATATATAACCATAGAATTTTTCAACTTTTAAGTTATAGAACGAAAATCTTGAATTTTCTTATTTCTGAAACTTTTCGGTCATTATAGTAATATGTAGAAATATGATTTAATCCACTATTTTTCATCTAAACACATCAAAAATCAGTTTATAATAGAAGCATGTAAAAATTGCCCACTGGTAATGTTTATGTATGAAAATTTTAGTTTTGAGTTGTAGGATTCACCTTTGGAAAAATCATATAGAGAGGTTGGTGTTTTCAGTAGAAAAATTAATTTTTCTCTCAAGAAATCACCTAGGCCAAATTTTATCAATAAAAATAATAAAAAATTCAGTTCAAAATAATTTTCTCATAATTTATTTCATAGAAATCGCATAAGAAATTAAAAGGAAAGAAAAACTTACGAATACGGTCAAGAAATCGCAGAGTTGAAGGTGTTTTATGAATTTATGTAGAGAGAATGATTTTGGGAGAATTTTCCTACCAAAATAATAAAATAATAGAGTGATGGTTGCTGGAATGAAGCGCTGGCCGAATTTTAGATATTTATATGTAGGGTTTTGGACAATTTCCAAGATTACCCTGAATAAACTAAGTTTGGAGTATTTTAGTGTAGTAGGCTTTTAGGTATTTGGGCTTTTTAATGAATTGTGGGGCTGATTATAAGTAATTAAAAATAAAAAATTTTTCTCATTATTTCCATTAAAATTTCCCCGAAAACATTATTTAAAAAATATTTTAAAAATACACATAAAATTATTTTATGCTTAAAAATCATTTTTTTGCATGAAAATTCATTTTATGTACAATAAATTATTTTATGCTAATACACTTTATATAAATTATTTATTTCACAATAATAACTCATATTATGTATATTAAAATTAATTTAACATGTCACATACTCATTAATCACATAGCACATAAATTTCCATAAAAGCACACACTTAGTCTTAATAGTTCTAAGTCAAGCAAATTGTCATGAAAATTCCTAGAGTGGGTGTGGGTTTTTACAATATACTTAAAAAAATAAATTATAGCATATATGATATGATGTAATAGATGATAAACTACAAAAGTTTTTGTTTATTTTCTTTTGGAAATTTACAAATAATAGGATAATATTCTTAAATATAATTTTCTCTAAAGTCTATCTAATCCTAATTCATATATGATATGATATGGATAGATATCAAAATTCTTACTCTTATTTGAATTGAGATATCTAGCTTATTTGATAAGCTGAAGTTAGATAATTGGAAGATAATTCTAATTAAAATAAGGTTTGTTGAATATCCTAAAGGTAGTTTAGGATAGTATTTCTATCTTTTGCATAACAAAGAGTTGTTAGAAAAATGTTATTTCTTAATAAAGTGTTTATTCAAGAAAGTAACATATTGAGAAAGATAGAATAATTGGGTGAATATCATCTAATAATGTCCAACAAAATGATCAAAGTAAATTTGATCAATCCTATGAAAGTATAAAACTAGCTAAATGTTTTATCATGATAAGCTACTAAAAGGTTTAGTAGAATATCTAATTTTTTTGTAAGATATGATTTTAGTTATATGAATACATAATAGTTATTGTGAATCCTCAATTTTGCACTTTCATCATCCAACCGCAACCTTAGCATCTACTGAGTTTAACGCGTTATACGGAGTTGCTACATAAAGCGCTGCAGGCTTCTAACACCAGTAGGCCCCTTTTACTAAGAAAATGACCCTTTTAGCCCCTTCAGACCAATTTTTAGCCTTTTCTAGCCCTACCCCTCATTGTCTTTTAATATTTTTACTACCTAAACTACCCGTAACTCCATTTGCATATAAATAGGCCCCCCATTTCCTCGAGTAGATTGCTATCCTCAAATTCTTCTCTTCTTCTCATTCCAATCACTCTCTAATTAATTAATTAATCTTTTTAATTAATTAATTACCTCACCCTAATCAAGTTAATTAATCTTTTTAATTAACTAAAACTCTTTTTTAATTAATCACTCAATTAATTAATTAATTAATCGCTCTTTTTTTTAAAAATCAAATTAATCATTTTTCTTATTCACCCTTCATCCAAATTAATTAATTAATCATTTTAGTTAATTAATCCATCAATCCATCTTTTTCATTATACTAATTAGTTAATTAATCTTTTTAATTAATTAATTAATCTTCTAATCCATCTAATCAACCGGTCCTGATAAAATGGAACTTTGGTCTGGTAAAACCCTCCGCCCACCAAAAGCAAAGGTATTAGCCTTTTTCCTCACTCTCAACACACCTAAACCAAAATCAATATGATCAACTCTTAAACTTCTCCACTTAATCGTGGAATGAACTATTTGGGTTTTGATCCCTATTCAATGGGGTACGTAGGCACATTTGGAATCTAAATCCAAACCTCAAATTTAAATCCCAATTAATCTTCTTTCCCTTTTTAATTAATGTAATTTGTGAATATTTACTTTAATTGTTTTACTAATCCCCCATACACTATGCAATCATGTTATGTCATATTCATGTATTTTCTTTAATATCATCTTATAAATGTTATTCATGATATTAATTTTTCTAAAGTCAAATTAAACTTAAGAGCCAAATTTAGATTATTTAAAACTAAAAATCTAGTCCCTGAACTCAACTTGGTTCGAGACTAGTGATTTTATCCTTGGGTAATTAATTGAAAATTAATGAATTAGAGTCACAATTGGGTTTTTCCTTAATTTTCCCATTTAAAAATAAATTAGGGTGGCGACTCTCAAAATCATTTTCAAAATCAACCAATCCAAACCCGAGGGTTCCATCATAAGTCTAAACCTGAATGAGCATCCCAGTTCCCTCTAGCGGACTGGGTTGGTGCTCGGGCGAGGCCTCATAGAGGCATGCTGCACACCTCTGATGCGGTGCCACACAGGCCTAGTAAATGACCCTTTTACCCCCTTCAATCCAATTTTTAGCCATTTTTAGCCCTACCTCTCATTGTCTTTTCACATTTGTACTACCTAAACTACCCTTAACCCTGTTTGCCTATAAATAGGTCCCCATTTTCTCATTTCTTTTCACCCTTTGAATTTGAGTAGATTGCTATTCTTAAATTCCTCTCTTCTTCTCCCTCCAATCACTCTCTAATTAATTAATTAATCCTTTTAATTAATTAATTACCTCACCCTAACCAAGTTAATTAATTTTTTTAATTAACAAAAACTCTTTTTAATCACTCAATTAATTAATTAATTAATCTTTTTAATTAATTAATTAATCACTTTTTTTTAAATCATTATTTTTTTTCAAAAATCAAATTAATCTTTTTTCTTAATCCACCCTTCATCCAAATTAATTAATTAATCATTTCAACTAATTAATCCATCAATCCATCCATTTCATCACATTAATTAGTTAATTAATCATTTTAATTAATTAATTAATCTCCCAATCAATCTAATAATCTGATCCCGATAAAATGGAACTTCAGTCCGGCAAAACCCTTCGCCCATCAAAAGCAAAGGTATCAGCCTTTTTCCTCACTCTCAACACACCCAAATCAAAATCAATCTGATCAACCCTTAAACCCTTCCACTTAATTGTAGAACGAACTACGTGGGTTTTGATCCCCATTCAATGGGGTACGTAGGCACGTTTGGAATATAAATCCAATTCGCAATCAATTTCCTATCCCTTTTTTTTTAAATGTAATTTGTAGATATTTCATTTTAATTTTCTCATTACATTCATGTCATGCTCATACATTTAATTAATTGTCATATAATATTTTTCATTCATGAAATCAATTTTTCTAAAGTCAAATTAAACTTAAGAGTCAAATTTAGATTATTTAAAACAGAAAACCTAGTCCATGAACTCAACCTAGTTTGAGACTAGTGATTTTATCCTTGGATAATTAATTGAAAATTATTGAATTAGAGTCATAATTGGTTTTTCCTTAATTTTTCCATTTAAAAATAAATTAGGGTGGCAACTCTCAAAATCATTTTCAAAATCAACTAAATCCGAACTCGAGGGTTCCATCGTGAGTCTAAACCGGAATGAGCATTTTGATTCCCTCTAGCAAATCAGGCCAGTGTTCAAGCAAGGCCTCACAGTTGTATATTCATGATGAGGTAACTCATGAGATAGTAAAATATCTAATCTTAAGAAAAATATAATTTACTTCATATGAATGCACAAAAGTTGTACATTTATGGTGAAGCAAATTATGAGATAATTTTATTATAGCTATATACAATTTAGCAATGCATAATGATTATGAATTTGACATATAGATGTCAATAGTAGTTTTATTTCTCTAGAAAAGAAAATATAATCATGAAATAAATCTAAAGGCTTAGAGAAACCTTACTGAGTTGTATTGTCACAAGATGAGTCCTTAATATGCAAAAGGATAGTGGGAGTATCCTCACTTTCAAGTTTTGTACATGGATAGCACATTAGTTTGTAAAAGTATTAATATATTTGCATTTGTAGAATGGTTTTACTATTACTTTCCTCATTTAGACTTGAGATAAATATTTACAATCTTGTTAATTCATATCTATAGAGATAGATTGAAGAGAATGTTAAATATTTCTAAGTTAATATTTGGAAAAGATGTTGAAAAGTTCAACATACTAATTTCAAAAGTTTTATTTCCAAATATTTTATATGCACTTTTTGAGGGTTAGTTCCCTAAATACCCAAAGAAAGTATGGCATGGATTCCTTATAGTATGAATATAGAAAATCTAAATTATACAAGAGTTGTATATTGAGCTAGACATCGAGAATGTTATTAGTATGACTAACAGATTCTAATCCTATCTAGGATTAAATTATTGAAAATATAATCAAAATTATTCTAAAATACTTGAGAAGTATTTAAGACTTAATTTTGACAAATGAAGAATGTTACTATGTAAATGATAGAAAGTCTATCATTTGGATTATTGTTATCTATAATGAAGAAATAATTTACTAGAAAAGTTCTAAGCAAATTATTATTACAAACTTCATTATAGAAGCTGAATTTGCTACATAGGATGTTGCAAATAAGAAACTATTTAAGAGCTTCTTTAGTACATCACAAGTATCTCTCTGCTGTGATAATAATGGGGCCTTAGCTTATGGCAAGGGACTTGGAGTCTCACACTGAAATCCAAAATGTTTTAAAAGGCATTAAGATATTATCAAATCAATTGTTGGAATAGGGCATTCTAGCCTTGTAGAAAATAGAATTAACCATTAACTTGGTTAATCCATTAACTAAAGTCAAAAGTTAGTAATAGTTACACTTCATCTTAAGAAGATGAGTTTCCGATACTAAGCTAATTGGCTCTAGTGTAAGTGGGAGAGTGATAACAATATGTGCCCTATGAGCCATATAATAGTTATATAACAGTAGATATTAATTCCCACTGGCATAATAAATATATTCATAATGTGAAGAGGGTTTCATATTATTGAATATAGTCCTTAAGCATTTGTAAGAGGATCTATTCTCACGGGTTGAGAATATGGGAGAGAGATCGTTCTTGTACAAATATTTTAAATATATTCATGGTCATAGGATTAATGACTGGGCATCATTAATTATAGAAGACCATCACCTCTATTTGTTTTCTATAATCAGTATGTGATATAGATGATTATAAAGGCAGTAAGTCTCATGTTGCTTGACATGTGATGTCAATACAAACATGTGGATATTCATAGGATGAATAGTCAAACTATAACGTTAGATAATAATAATATGGGGTTTTACTACTTGTCAATTATTCATCATCTAGGTCATAATAATGCATATAATCCTTTCACTTGAGGGATACTATATCTCGTACATAGGTAGTTAGAATTTATTACTGCTTACATAGATGTACTATTCATGTATAGATATATGGCAAGTGATAGTTCTAATTTGTTATGTATGGAGGTAAGTGATTGCCAAAATAAAATTCTTTACCTCCAGTAAATGAGGTTAAGATCTTATGCTATCTGGTTATTCTTGATAACTAAAGCTCCTGGCCAAGACAAACAAATTCACTAGAAAGAGTTTCTAGTAGGAATCTAATCTCATCAAGAATTAGAACTAAGATAAGGACATAGAATCAAGGCACATTAGGATTTGACATAAACCATTACCATAGCTAAGACTAGGATCTTTAATGAAGGGATTCTAGTGCGTGATAATTTATGATCGATGGTCTATGTGATGTTTAATGTTATTAACTATAAATATTCATATCTAATTAGGTAGTCATGACATGGAATGCTAGCTATCACTCGCGACTTATTGGACTAAGTGTGAACTAGGGATTTTAGAAAAATATTTTCTCATTGGTTCAAGTCCAATTAGTTGGACTTGAACCTAGAAAGTCACACACCCAATAGTGATCACCTTCCAAGTGTAAAAGGTTTACCATAATAATTAATTAAAGTATTTAATTAATTGATTAGTGGTAAAATAATTAAACATGTAATTAAATTTACAAGGACCTTAGCATGCCCTGATGTTTAATCTATGAAGGTTTCTATTCAATTAAATCTTAATTTGTATATGATGCAAATGAGAAAGATTAAATTGAAAAATGATTTGGACTAAATCAAAGACTTATTAATTTTAAGTTTAGTGAAAACCCTTAACGCATAAGATGTGGCCTAAGCCCATATGTGATATAGAAAGAGGCAATTTATAGGTTAGAGAAAATTCACTATTCATAAGCCCATGTGATGGGTTTAGGGGTTAGAGAATTTTCTACTAAGGTTAAAATTGTAATCACATCTTTTATCTAATAGAAGTGTCTATTTTACACCTAAAGGATAAAATAGTCATTTCACCATTTGAAGAAGCAAAGTTCAACTTTGCCCCTTCACCTAATGAAGAGCTAAAAGGGTGTAATGGTCTTTTGGTGTAAAGACTTAAAGGTTAAGTCTTGGAATGATATAAAAGCTTTGAGTTTTAATGTTGCAAAGTATAGTGAACATAATTTTCATTTTTGAAGCTTTTTAGGAGAGAAGTTGAGAGAGAGAAAGAAAAATGAAGAAAATGTTTCTTCAAATTTTCTTTTGATCTTCAATTCTCTTCTTTGTTCTTTATGAAAGAATAAATGCTTGCAAATTGAAAATATATTTAGTCTAAAACAAATCAAAGAGAAACCTTAACTTCCTAAAGGTTTTTGAAGGAAAAATCTTGAATCAATTTGGGCAACTAAGAGAGTGATTCAAGAACACTAAGGAAACCAAGAGGAAACATGGAGGTGAGCTAAGTGTGGATGATCTAGAAGCTTCACACTTGGGAAACTCTTTGTTAAAGAAAGAAGGAACCTATAAGAGGTAATATGATTACTCTTCCTTCTTCTTTCTATGCATATGTGTTTTACACACAAATTAATTGATTGCTTGAATGGATGTTTATACCAAAAATGGGTGAGGTGAAATTTTAAAATGTTTGAAATTTCACCCCACAACCTTGCTTTCGCTGCATTTGGCTTTACCATTCCTTCAATTGCCCTTTTGACCCCTGCTCGCTAATCGGCTAGCAGGACTACCGTACTGGGTAAACATAGTGCACTAATCTTAGTAGGTGTCAAGTTGCAGTTAGATCCTAAGGGTGCAAATTTGAGGGTTCACAGCTACCCCCTTATCAGAATTAGCTTTGAGAAAAAAGTGATTTTGATGATAGTGAACCTTGAGAAGAGATGCCATGTCAGACTTTGGGTTTGTGATGTGCCATGTAAAATTTTTGGCTTATATGTTCTTATGCCATGTCAGATTCTTGGCTATGCTATGTCAGACTCTAGGCTTATGCCATGTTAGATTCTAGGCTTATGTGTTCTTGATGCTTGGGAGGATTGGAATCAAAGTTATTTATTCGGCTTTAGTGTTAGGAGGATTATGATCAAAGTTATCTATTTGGCATTGATGTTAAGAGGATTGGGATCAAAGTTATCTATTCGGCCTCGATGTTGGGAAGGATTGAGAAAAGGTTATATCTTTGAAAGATGAAGGCTGTGGGAATGTCGGCATAGGTGGCTCAGCTCGATTTGCCCATGGAAAGTTATGGTTAGGGATCAGTCCTTGTAGGGAAAGGTTTTGGCTAAGGATTGGTCATAGGGAAAGTAGGTCTAGTAGGTCTTTAGAAGGATAGATTGGTCTTGAGATGTTAAGTTAGGTTGTGTTAGGTTCCAAATTAGGTCAAGAACTGTCATTGAAAATTTAGGTTGCAGGATTTGACCAAAGACGATTAACGTAATACAGTATTTAGGGTAGTGGATTCATTAGTTGAGCCAACTTGATAAAGAGACCTTGAGCATAAAGAAGTCTACAAGTATTCCCAAAGGAGGCAGTTTAGCCAAGAAACTTAGGCTTTAATGATGATAGGCCTTGGTTCTACTAATTTGCCTAAGCCTTAAGATTTTGCCAAAGAATTTAATAGTAATATGACTGGGATACGGAATCTTTGGATGGATGGTATGGTTGATCCCTTGAAAAGATAATAGGCCTTGATTAAGAAATTAAGGGTAAAGGTGTTTTGAAGGAGATTGATGACTCTGTGAGTTGATTTAGTAAGTTACACACATAGACTAGAAGGTGAGACTAAACTCTGGCTGATGTGGTAATGGTAGGATAAGACATAAAAAAAGGTTAAAAATTGTACGTGAAAGTGATGAAAACACTTAATAGGGTACAAATATAGAGAAACATGACTCTGTGAAAGGTAAGAATAATAGAATGACTATCTTTGAATGAGATAGGACTAACAGACTAGATAGTGAATCCAATTTGAATGAATCAAAGCTCCATCTTGATTGTTGCTTCGAGTTGATTCCATCTTTTAGCTAAGCTACCTTTATGGGTTTACTTACTCTAAGCTGCCCCTGTGAGATTCGCTCTCTCTTTTTGTTGCTGTTTTTTTTCATTTTCTCTTTTTTTTTTTCATTTTTGTTTTTTTATTTTTTTGAATTTTTTCCTTTTTTTTTCCTTTTTCCTTTTTTTTTTTGCCTTTTTTTTTTTTAGGTTGGCAAGGCTATTTGTTCTGTCTTGCTTGGAAAGCTCTGATTCTGTTTGGATCATGGGTTGGATTTCTAGTTTTCCTTCCTTTTTCAATTAGCAAGGCTATCTATTCTACTTTTCTTATAAAGATGATTGAGGATTGCCCCTAGCCTATAGTGAGAATGGGAGCTTATGTGTTCTGTAGAATACTTAAATTTTGGCAAAGGGATGATAGCTTGGAGAGAAAGTGACATGAATGTCTGCTTGGGGAATTTGAATGTTTTCTAAGCGGTAGGCTACCTTTAATGATCATTTGTTTTGGCCTTACACGAATTCTTGACCCTTCACATGTGATTCCTTATTGGTGCAAAAATTCATTGTTTCATTCACATTAGATGAAAAGAAACACATAAAGAAAGGAATTTGAAAAAAAATCACACTTCATTAAATAATGCCATCATACAATAAGAATGACTTCAATAGACTCAATAGGATGACTCTAACAAACAAACTCAAAAAATAATGACTCTGATAGATAGACTAAAAAAAGGTGACTCTGATAGTCAAACTTAAAAAGATGACTCAGACTTAAATGATGACTCAGACTTTAATGACATAGACTTTGACTGGTATCTTTCTCTCCTCGTTGACTCACTAAGTGGCTTGAAAGGTTGATGGGTAAAAGAGGTTTTTTAATTGCTAATAAGGTCTTAGACTGATTCTAGATAGGTATGGTTTAGCTAGAGCCAAGCTCTTCAATGTTGGGTTCATGTTCTTCCTTAATGTCCAAGTCAATGGTGGTAATCTTTGATTTGCTTTGAAGGTGATCTTCAACCTTGGATGCAGTTGTGATCATAGCTTTGAAAGTGGGTAGGTATTGTGTTAATAAGGGATCTCAGTAGTTTGAAAGCAAATTCTTAACAAAGATATCCACTTATTCTTGCTTGGTGGGCCTATTTACCCTTAAAGCAGCTTTGCCCTCCACCTTGCAAGGAATGCGAAGAAGGTCTCATTCAAAAGCTACTTGGTGCTTTCTAAACCCCTTCTTGTAATATCCACTTCAATATTATAGTGGTATTGTTTGATAAATGCATTACAAATGTCCTCCCAGATTTGTTTTTAGGTGTCATCCAAGTTAATAAACCATCTTAGGGTAGCATCAGTAAGGGTTTGCTAAAAGAATTGAGTAAGGAGCTTGTTGTTGATGCCAAGGGGATGCATTGCCCCCAAGTACATCTTTAAATGGATCTTGGGGCAAGCAGTACCATCAAATTTGTCCAAATTCAGCATCTTGAACTTTGGTGGTCACTAGACATTGAGGAAGAGGCTTAATGAACTTATATCAACCATGCTTTCCCTCTTCTTTAGACTTTTTACTGACTTCTCCATGGCTTCTAGTTTGGTTAGGAAAACTCTAAGCTTAGGGTTAGGTCTGGTTTCAGAGTTTGGCTTGGAGGAAGCAAAAGGTTATGCCTAAACCGATGTCAGATTTTGTTCTAAGTTAAGTGGATTTTAGAGAGTTGGATTTGGGGTTTGGCTTATGCCAGCCCAACTTAGTAAGTGTTAGACATCCTTTAGTATGGCCTCCCTTTACACTTGCAATTGGGGTTGAATTTGGGCTGCTTGTCTCTTGAACATCTCTTCTTATTGCTCTAATAGTTTGGCTAGAATTTTATCTATGACATTATTATCAAATCCAGTAGACATCTTACAACCTTATGAAAGGGAAAAGGAGCTGGGTTAGTATCAACCTTTGGAAAAGATGGTTGATGCATATTCTGCAAGTGTACAGATCGCACAAGTAATATAGTAGTGAGTGAATTATCATTCCACTGGAGACTTTAGGTAAGTACTAGCTTAAATGCCTATTAATGTTTAGTTAATCAAAT
Organism: Reutealis trisperma; assembly: GCA_947687605.1. Classification (NCBI taxonomy): domain Eukaryota; kingdom Viridiplantae; phylum Streptophyta; class Magnoliopsida; order Malpighiales; family Euphorbiaceae; genus Reutealis; species Reutealis trisperma. Next base: position 269,505 of record CANTUT010000441.1, read on the forward strand.
TGGTGTTGATAAGAATGATTATAATTATATTCCAGCTAAACTAAAATCTAATTTACATAAAATAACAAGAAGGAAAAAGAAGATGAAATCAGGGATAAAGACCCATTCAGGTATTGAATCCTCTAGCCCCTAATTGTATATCATGAACTACACATCTATCAAATTCATTCCATAAGTTGAATTGGCGTTTCACTGAATTAGATAAAAATCTCTCTCAAGTAATTAAATCACTATTTCCTAAGAGGAATGCAAGGAATCTCTTCTCAAGCAAACTCAATTAGGTCATGCATTAGATTTGGGAAACTATCTACCAAAGAAGTCTTGCAAGCCTATCTCTAGTGCCCTAGTCAACCCTCAATCTCTATAAGTGATCAATTCATATAAAGCTATCTCTAGCCAATTATATGAAAACAATCCCTAATTAACAAGCATGCAATTATCAATTGGTATTTAATTAATAATAATCATAAAGATAAAATAACTCAAGGAATGATTTAATTGAATAAAAAGTAATTTACTATATACAAAAGGTTCTAGGGTTCATCAATACCCAAATTGGAAATAATTAGTTCATATCACACATTGAAAACAAAGAAAGAATTAAAGAAGTAAGAAATCCCAAATAATTCATGAATAAAGTGTAGAGAAATCATGTTCTTTGATCCACGATCTTTAATGTCTTCTTTCCCTTACTATCCTTTATCTAATCCCTCGACGACACTCCTCCAAAATGCTATCTGATATGGTTTTATATTTCTAAAATTTTAACTTGCATCACTGAACCCATGGCTGGGGTTCTAGCCATGGCAATGGAAGAATAAAAAAATGTAACTTCCTATGGGTGAGACCTCAGCTGTGCCTTCACCCGTGGGAGGCTACTGGATAATTTGCCACTTTGCTCTTATCACACGGCTAGAATTTCAGCTGTGGCTCAACCCTTGACAGCCCATATTCTTCCAAAAATCAGCTCTTTGGCTTAGATCTTCACCATCCTGGGTCACATTCGGATCATGGCATCCTTTGACACTAGATTAACTAAAAGAACTATGAAAGTACTAAAACAAACAAATTAAACTCAATTGGAGGCATCAAAGACATTAAGAACAAGGGTCAAAATATAGTGTTTTCAACACTTATCAATGGTTATGGTGGGGTATGATGAACCAAGGACCTCAGGTTTAATGGTAATGGATTAAGATGTCTTGTGGTTAGGTTGACAGTGTATAGGTAAATATGAGTATAGAGGTGTATGATGTTAGCTAGGTTTGTGTTTAGCTAGGGGAGCTAGGTCAGATTTTAGCTTTGGATAACTTAGTTAGAATTTAGCTTTGAGTAGTTAGGTCAGATTTTAGCTTTGAGTAGTTAGGTCAAAATTTAGCTTTGAGTAGCCAGGTCAAAATTTAGCTTTGGGTGGCTAGGTTAGATTTTAACTTTGAGTGACTAGGTCAGAATTTAGCTTTAAGTTGTCAGGTTAGATTTTAGGTTTGGGTGGGTAGGTCAAATTTTAGCTTTGGGTGGCTAGGTCAAATTTTAGCTTTGGGTGGCTAGGTAAGATTTTAGCCTTAATAAACCAAAGAGTAGTTTGGAAGGCTAGGTCAGAGTTTAGCCTCTAGTAATTGGGATTACGATTTATGAATGGTTTACTATAGGCTTAAGGATAGAATGACCATAGGTTTTGCGATTAGGGTTATGGATGTACCATGGATTTGGATGTTAGGTGGACCATGGGTTTGGTGATAGTTGGATAATTGGTTGATTGGACTAGACCATAGGCTCAGATGAGCCATAGTTTTGGATAGTATTATAAAAGATGAAACAAAGTCAGGTTTTAGTATAGGTAAGGACTGTGGATAAGAATGAAGCTAGGTCGACTATCAAAGATGAAAGTTAGATCAGTGTTTAGCTTGGAAAAGAATTATGAAGGATAAAGCTAGGTCAGTGTTTAGCTTGGATAAGGATTGTGGATAAGGATTGTGGATAAGGATGAGGGTACCATAGATGGATTAATTTTTACCATGAGTTTGACATGGGTTTAGGTGAACCATGAATTTTGGGTTTTGACCATATGTTTAGATGGACCATCGGTTTAGGTGAATCATGAGTTTTTAGGCTTTAACCATGGGTTTATATGCGTTATGGGTTTTAGGTTTTGACCCTGGGTTTATGTGGACCATGGGTTTTGGGTTTTAACCATGGGTTTGGGTGGACCATGGGTTTTGGGTTTTGACCATAGGTTTAAGTGGACTATGGGTTTTGGGCCTTAACCATAGATTTAAGTGGACCATGGGTTTTAGGTGTGAAGATGTTTAGATAAGTTTTAGACTCCATAGGTTCAAGCTATGCATGCATGTATGAATGAATGATTGAAAAAGGTTTCATGAAATACCAAGTTCAATATTATCGTACATATAATCCTAAAGGAAGGTTCGATGAGTCATTACATGAAAGCGTAAGGGTGATTAAAAGGGAACCCCATCATACTAGAGATGAGATATACCTAACCACATGTGAGTCAAGGAGTCTCGTGTGGGTCCAGTAGTACTTGCATACTCGTTACACCTGTAAAACAGTTAGGGGATACATTGCAAGTTGGATTATTTCACTATTGACAAGTAGACCTAAGGAAGGTTGCCCACTTGATGTTACTTTCTATCCTTTATTTTCCTAAGGAACCAGGGTTTTGGACAAGGAGCCAATATAGTGATGCATGAAAAGCTATTTTATACTAAAAAGCCAAACTTTTTATTTTACCAAGAGTAGTCCACTTTCATCTTTTATTTTGAAAAAGATTTTGGAGTACTCACTGGAGTTGCCAATGGTGAGGCTTCACTCGAGCACCGGCCCGATCCATTAAAGAGAATAAAAAATACTCATTTGGGGGAAACATCATGATTGGAACCCTCTATGAGTTTAGAAAATTGTATTTTGTAAATTGTAATTTGCAAAAGGACACCACTTTAATTTTGTTTATCTTAGTTAGGAAAATTAAAGAAAAAACCCAATTTGATTGACTCTAAAATTATGCCATTTACCCCAAGGAAAAGCACTAGTCCTCGAATAATCAAAGAGGACTCGGGGACTAGGTTTTGGTTAAAATAATACAAAAATTAGTTTGGGTTAAATACAAAAAAACTTTTATAAAAATAAGTTTTTATGTGTGCATGAACATATATAATATGATGCATGAAAAAAATATTATTCAGCCAATGCATAGCAAATGAGAAATAATGACAATCACAAAATGCATAAAATAAAGGAAAACTACTTAAAATTATTACAAGTCAAAATATCAAAATCAGGGGATCACCTTTATAGGTTCTAGGAAAAGCACACATTTCCTAAATATAATCTAAACAACTAAAGTAAGAAAAAGTACTTAAACAATTGTAATAAAAAGAACTAAAGTTTCAACTTTTATTTAAGAAAATAATTTCAATCCTAAACTATGTGCAGAACGTGATAGAGAGAAGAAGTTGTTAATTTTAGCAGAGTTGATGCCTTAGAGATGGCAAGCCTGTGTGTCCCTTTGAATGGGAATCAAACCCCATGTAGTTCTTCCTTCTTACAAAGGAGGGGTTTTAAAATCATTGCCTTTGCTATCGTGTTTTGATTGATTTTAAGGGCTTAAAGATTTGTTAATTATATCATATTTTAATTAACAAAAATTAGATCTTTTCAGATTTAGATCTTGAAATTACATTTGAAAAGGAAAAAGGAAAGAACTTTTACCTTTGGCTTTTGGAGACGAGGAACATAGGGAGTGAGCTTGGTACCAAATCTAAGTTCCATCTTGACTTGGGATAGCCCGAACACTCTTTTTAGAAAAACAACTCTTGAAATTTTTTGAAGGAAGGACTTTGAATCATCCTTGCTTGAGTACCACAAATTCCTTTTGAAAGAAAGAACTTGAATTGCATCTTTTCTTTATTAGGAAGCTTAGTAATAGGGTTTAAGGTGATTAAGAGGCTTATGGATAGGGTTTGAGGTGAGTAGCAAGGTTATGAATAAGGTTTGAGGTGATTAGGAAACTTATAAATAAGGTTTGAGGTGATGGAAGAAGTTTTGGAATGGGGTTTTAGAGATTTGGAGGTTTAGAAAGAGGGTTTTGATGATTGGAAAGCTTAGGAATAGGGTTTAGAAAGCTTTAAGGAGACTATATAAGCATGTAATTATGTATGGAAGTTATTAGGAGGTGCAAGGAAAAATGTGCTACGATAACTCATTAGGGATTGTGGTAATTGTATAGCCCTCTGTGCAACTGCAGGGACATTTGCAGCAACTGCAGAGGTGGCTGTGATTACCGCATTGCAGATGGCCCGTGGGTTGCCACACCTCATTTTTCAGCCCATTCCTATATGTTTTTTATTCGATTTGGGCCCAATTTGATTCTATGGATTCATAATCAAGTGTTGGTCATCTAAAAGTGCAATTTTGAGAAAATTTATTTTTTCAACAGGGCACTTTTCCTATAACAACCCACACCCACTCTAGGAATTTTCGTGGTAAATTGCTTGATTTAGAACTATTAAGGTTAAGTGTGTGCTTGTGTAGAAATTTGTGATCTAAGTGATTGATGAGTATGTGGCATATTAAATTAATTTTAATATGCATAATATGTGTTACTATTGTGAAATAAATGATTTACATGAAGTGCATTTGCATAAAAAAATTTATTTTAAATAAAATTAATTTTCATGCATTAGACAATTTTTAAGCATAAAATAATTTTATGAGTATTTTTAAAATATTTTAAAATAAATATTTTTGGGGGAAATGTTACAGAAATAATAAGAAAAATATTCTTTTTATTTTATTTTTATTCAGTCAAAAATTTACAGGAAAAGCCCAAATACTCAAAAGCTCACTACATCAAAATCCTCCTAACCTAGTTCATTAAGGGTATTAGTGGAAATTTCACCCAAACTCTAATATATAACCTAAATTTCAGCCAAATCAAAGTTACAGCAGCCATTCTCTTATTCTTTTAGTATCTTGGCAGAAAATACTCTCAAAATATTTCTCTCTACCGAAATATTGAAAACACCTTTCCGTTTCGCAATTTCTTAAACATAATCGTAAGTTTTTCTTCTCTTTCGATTTGTAAACTGATTTCTATGAAATAAATTATGGGAAAATTATTTTGAACTGTTTGATTACTGATCATTGCAGATTTAATTCCGTTTGGGTGAGTTTTTGGGAGAGAAAATTTATTTTCTACCGAAAACACGATTATTTCCACAAGATTCCTTCAAAGGTGAATTCTATAACTTAAAATCATAATTTTTATGCATAAACATCATGGGGGGGGGGGGGGGGGGGCTGATTTGTGCATGGTTGTAGTATAAACTGATTTTTGATTTGATTTGATAGAAAATATTGGATTAAATGATATTTCTGCATATTTCTGTGATGACTAAAAAGTTTCAAAAAACAAAGGAATTCAAGGTTTTCGTGTTAGAACTTGGAAGTTGGAAAATTTTATTCTTGAATGGACATATGGCTGCTGATTTGTATGAATAAGTACCCTAATATGATATTTGTCTTGTTTAGATGAAAAATAATGATTTGAATCATGTGTCTGTTTATCGCCGAAATGAACGAAATGCGTGGAAAGTGCGAAAACTCATGATTTTTCACCTATGCCTTTAAACTTGGAATTTTTTTTGTATAAACCCTATATATGGCTGCCAAATCATGAAGGGATGTGTTCTAAACTGATATTTTCTATGATTGAATGAAAAATAATAGTTTAAACAACCTGTTTACATATTTTTGAAATGACCGGAAAATACCGAAAACAAGAAAACTCACGGTTTTGTGCTCTATAAGCCAAAAGTTGAATTTTTGTGTATAAATAACACCAATAGTGGCCGATTATTATGGATTTAAATTCTAAAATAATTTTTGTTATGTTTACATGAAAGATCTTGATTCAAACCATGTTTTTACATATTTTTGAAATAGACGAAAAGTACGAAAAAAAGAAGAATTTGGTTTTTAACTTGATGATGCATTCGGCCTATATAAACATTTTTGTCCCAATGATTATAAATTTTATGTGATGTGTTTTGATGATTGTTGACATGTATGTATGTATAATAAATGATAAAATTGCATATTAGTTGAAGGTATGATCCTAGACAAGTTTAAATGCAGTTTGGTATACTTAAGGTATACTTAAGGTATCTTAACCTTATATTGAGATTAGAATGCAAATGTGATTGGGGAATTTAGAACTAGATGTTATGATGACTTGATGATGAACATATGGTTATGAGTTAATGAAGTGAAACGGATCATAAGAGTTAAGCATGACGCTTGAAGGGTTAATTGTTAAGTTGACATGTATGGAAGTGTAAAGTGAACTAAGATAATTGTTAAAGTGATTTGATATTGAGGAAATAATATTATGATGAGCTTAAAAAGGTAATGATGTGATTGTAATGTGTTGTCATGAGAGCCTATAAGGCCTAAGTATGCAAGACTTTTAAAGTCAACGTGCTATGTGCAAGTGACGAGTACACCTATGTGTGGACTCTAAGTGTATGTGTATGCTATATGTACATGGGTAGTTATGGGATAGGAGCATCATGAGTAAATAAATAGTAAGTATTAAATCAAATAATTTGTTAGAGTTTGAGGAGCTTTAGAAGTGCAAAAGGGACTACGTGTACTAGGAGCAAAGGAACCCCAAGGTGAGTAAACATCGTATTCATTCTTCAAGTGTGGACAAATGCCACATTCATGTTATAAATGTTAACAACTTCATGTTGTGTTATAAGAATGTGATATATTGTTATGTGAGCCTTTGTGATCTTTGAAACCCAAGTTCTTTATATTCTAAATATTATTATATGATTTCTTTGACAAGCTTGGGTTGCCAAGGGACATTTGGTCTAAAACTATTTTGTTTATCCAATGAGAATTTCTTACGATTAACACCCTAACTTGTATTCTTTTTGGAACTACACTATCATTGTATCATTACATAAAAGCTAAACCACTATTATTATTGAAATACATGTTATTGTTGCATTATGTGATATTGTTAATTGTGATTACCATTAGCTCTAGTTATGGTACTTTTTACCCTTTATGCAGAATCCTCATGCCAATGTGGGTAATCATCAAAACCTGTGCACATGGTCTTAACCCGATGGATAGGGATAGTGTATCCACCTTAGCTAAAAGGGGCGATTCTAGCCATGGGGTCTGATCAGCTTCATGCCTTATAAGTGATAGGAGTTGGAATTTGGTATAAAGCCACCTCTCTTCAGTGTGTTTAAGTGACAGAGCAATAGCCTTCACTCATTATAAGTGATAAGTGTGATTTCTGCAAAACTTGCCAATTTAAACCCTTGCTAAATTGCAACTTGATTCATGAATTATAAATCATGAACTATGTGTATAAGCTATGCATTTCCTTTTCAAAGGAATATGTGATAATGTATATTCCTTTTTGTTTACTCATTGAGATCATCTATCTCACCCCTTTTTCCTTGTGTGGTTCCAGGTGAGCAAATGTGAGGAGGCAAGGTGATGGCTCAAGCATTCTACTTCGCTTAGGGAATTCCTTGTCCGAGTTATCAATAATACTATTTTTATGAAGTCTTGTCATTAGATGATCCGAGAATGTTGATTGATACTTATTGATACATATTACTTTTCCTATTGGATTTTATATGTAATGGTTTACTTTTGTCTTCCGCAAATTTACAGTATTCATCTAAATGATTTAAAGGAGTTAATGAAAGAGGTTTGGTAAGATCCTAAGCATGAATTGTTTATATGTAAGTGGGTTCTACGGGCGTGGTGACTTTATGTCTCCCCATGTTCTAGGACCGTCGTATCTCTAAGGTTGGGATGTGATAGCCCCCTTGACCCCCACTCGCTAATTGCCTAGTGGAACCACCAAATTAGCTCTGTATAGCACACAAATGTTAGCAAGTATCAAGCTACAATAAGATCCTAAAGGTCCAAATTTGAGGGTTCACAGCTCCTAGCCATTTGGAGGGCGGTTTCAGATATGAAAATTTCTCAATTTCTATTCATCTTATGAAATCTCAATCTAAGTTGAAGCTTAGATCTAGAGCAAGGCTTGCCCTGTTCATACAAAAAAAGTGTAAAACCAAGGTATAATTCCTTCTTTTGAGATTTCATAAATCAGATATAGAATTCTCTCTTTTATATCTTTCCTTAGGTCTAAAATTGAAAGGATCTAATCTTGTTAATTTTAAGTCCGAATTAAATTAATAAATCAAATTAACCTTTTCAAAAACTCCCTCCTTCATAAGAAAGAAGAACTATAAGGGGTCTAATTCCCATTCAAAGGGATACACAGACATGCCAGTCCTTTAGGCATCAACTCCAAATTATTTTATAAAATAATTTCCCCTTTTCTTTCATTTTTTATGAGATTATTTCTATTTTTTTTATTTTTTTGTATTTTGTAAAATTGTTTTATTTCTTACATGCTAATCTTTTTCTGATTTGTTAATTATTGCAATTAGTTGAGGAATATGTGCTTTTCTTAGTACCCATAAGGGTTAGAGAAAAGATCCTCTCTTTTATTTATTTTTAATCCATTTTGGTTTGTAACAATTTTTAAGTATATTTTATTTTGTTTATCATTTTGTAAATATTATGCATTGCATAGATATTATGGCTCATGCATCATCCTTATTTATGTTCATGAAACTTATTTTAAGTTATTTTGTATAAAAATTGCTAAACTAATTTTGTTAAAATAAGCTGAAAACCTAGTCCCTGAATCCTTTTTGGTTTCGAGGCTGGTGATCTTTTCCTTTAGGATATTAATCAGAGTCAATGTGGGTTTTTTCGTTAATTTTTTTCCAAATAAAAATAAATTTAAGGTGGCGACTCTTCAAAATCAATCAATCTAAACCTCAAGGTTCCATCATGAGTTCAATCCCAAATCACTATTTCGATCCCACTCAATAGATCGGACTATTGCTTAGGTGATGCCTCACACCAACTGAATTATTGTCTTTGATTGTACACAGTGTGGAGGTAAGTGCAAATTCTTTAAATGAGTGGATCCTAAGATGTCAGATAGGGTAATTTATGTGACTAATGAGCTATTAAACGATAATGAAGAACTTGTAGAAAGAATTGAAGACATGAAGAAATCATGAAGAGGACTATTCCCTAGTGAAATGGACTTATATCATGAAGCAGATAATGGAAATATGGTTAATGATATTGCTGAGTTGAGGAAACAGGTTGAGTTACTAAAGGCAGGGAAATATTATGAAGTAGACCTCATATACAATTTCAAGAAAAAGACAGTGCTATCTACTGATTATGATATTATCTTGGATTTTTTTCTTTTATTTATATATAATATCTTGATGCACTACATTGCCCCTTTTAGTGGTGGGATGGTTTGGTTTTAGGGTTCCATATTGTTATAACTAGGATATGGTGGTTGTTTTGTATTGATATAATGAATGGCAATTTAATAATATTTCATAACTTGTTATTTGTTTAAATTTTGCATTATTCAGCTCCTTTGTATGTTTTCAATGAAAATTCAATAATTCCCATGAACATTAAGTATCATAATCTAATTATCATATGAAAGCAATATTTTCTAATTTTCAACTGATATATAAATTTCACATGTAATAAAATAATATAATAAGAAATATTAAAATAATATATAAGTTTCATTAATAATATAGTCATTCAAGTTCGTGAAAATCCATTTCATCTATTTGCATTAAAACTATAAAAAAATACAGTTTAAAACACACTAAGAAAAATAGGATCAAAATATTCAACTTTAAAACCTTACAAAACAATAACCCATTATATAGTTTGACCATTTTCCCCTGTTAAATACACCAAAAAATACAATTTCAAGCAAGGTCATCCATTTCATAGCATTCTTACATCTTAGAATGTGAGTATTATAACTTAAATGTGTTTTTAAACACACAATCAGAAAAAAAAAAACCATTGCAACCACATAGTTCAATTAACTACTGTTAATATTCATCCCAATATATCTTCATATGGGGCCAGTGTTGGATGAACCCCTTTTGTCCTTCTTTGATCTCATTAAGTGCCTCTACTCTTTAAACTACCTAGTTTTCACTGCAGGTTGACCACCAAACTGTAAACTAGTTGGATTAGACCTAAGGTTAGTTGGTCTAGTTTCTCTATGCTCAGTAGCCCTGAAAATAATCCTCCTCCTAACATCTGCTCCTTTTGTTGCTCTCTTTCTAAGGATATCAATAGGTGGTGACACATTTATACTAGTGCCACTGCTCTATTCACCAATATGAATTCCAACATTATTATTGTTAATATTATTGGGCCTTTTATAATAAAATCTTGGATATCCAAACCTTTCACATGAAGAGTGTGTTGGTAAAATAATCGTCTCATATGATTGTGATGGCTACAATTTAATCATTTCAAGTAGGATATAATTGTCATTAACAATTGTCATTTAAGTTTTATTAATTAAAAATAATAAATTCAAATTAATTATACTACTCACATTGTATATTGTCCTTTCACTTTGTTCATTAATATAGACTCCAAATCCTAAGTTTTGTTTCTTGTTTAGAGCCCTTTTGCATTTACTTCTAAGATCCTTTGTACTAAGTGGTTCTACCCTAATACCAGTTGAATCACTTCCAATTGTCCTTCTATTTCCTACATTAGAATTTAATCCCATTTGGTTGTTGATTTTTGAATTAGTCTAATGTGCATTAACATTTTCCTTAGCTTGTAATGGCTCCCCTTATGTGTTTGCATACTGGCTAGTGGTCTATTGCACAGATGGTGTATGCATTGGAGGCTAAAAAGTATGCGTCCTTCTTGATCTCTTGCTTGTTTCAGCTTGTAAAATATTTTCATCTCTCTACCTTTTTCCATAACTTGTCCCAATTATTTCCATATTGATTGAAGCTTTAATAGATCCAGATGCTTTATGAACTTTATGCTCCTTTACCTGTCACTCAATGAATCAGTAAAATATTGAATCAAATTTGCATGACTGATTTTGAAATAATATCAAATTGCTCATCTATGATGAAGTGCTTTCATTTTTACAAGTTGTTTTGTTATGACCAGGTTCTTTGCATTTGCTATATCTGATAATTGTTCCTCTTCTTAATAACTTCCCTATCTTCCTCTTGATCTGGTCTTTAATAGGCTGCTTAGTTCTATTCTTTTTCTTCCTACCAGGTTGTGTTATAGCTAGTGGATGTTTTATAAGCTCATAATGATTAAACTTCTAGAATTTTCTTCCTCTCATAGGGAGGAGATGATGTTGGTAAGTAGTAGGATAAGTGGACTTATGATACCAATGAGAGATGTAGGTTTTAGGAACCAATTTTTCATACAATAATGCATATATGGCATGTGCACATGGAATGCAGGTCTGTACCCTCTTGTCTAAGAATAAAGCATGCATCTTCCCATGCTCAATTTCATAACCATGATCTCCATTAAATTTAACTCTACAGTTTACTAACTCATTAACATTCTACTGAAAACTTCTCAATTGCAGCTGGTGAATAATCTATAGCCCACTTTAAAGCCCTTTCTCCATATTTCCATAACCTACTCATTGCCTTTGTTCTAATTGATTTAAGCATACTAATTATATGCTTCTCTCTTGCTTCAAGAATCTATGAATTGAAACATTCTAATATGTTGTTATCAACCATATCAGATTTTCACACTATACTCATCTGCCCTACACCATTGTGAACCCTTATTTTAGTACCTCCAAAATTAATTCTTAATGCTTCAAAATTGACAGAAGTATTCCTAGTGCAATCTGATGCCTATCCTACCCTAATCGGACCTTCTATACTAGATAGTATTTTTTGAAATTGACTAAATTTTTTCTCAGACTGATTGCCCAGCTACTCTAACATTAATTTTGAGCCTATCGACATTGATTGATAAGATTTTTGAATCATATAACACCCAAAAACTGATCTGGAAGCCTAAAAAACTGACTAAAAAGCCCTAAAAACTGATCTAAAAAGACCTAGAAAAGCGAGGTGATTGCCATATGGCGCTCCTTTAGACTGATGTGGCTCTACATCAGTGGCGGTGTAGATCCTCTTCAGAGAGATGTGGTAGCCTGGTTTCTCTGATGCAGAGTCGAGCAGAGTTGATGCAGAGCAGCGTTTGTCGGTGCAGATCCGCGTCTGACCTGTCCCCTTTGCCCAAATCAAAATGTCCAAAATGCCCCTAATCTCATTTTTTTTTTAGTATTTTTTAGCCCTATCCTTTACGTCTTTTCACATTTTCACTTTCTAAATCACCCTTACCTCATTTTCCTATAAATAGCCCTCCATTTCCTCATTTCAAACACACCGAAGTTGATATTGATTGTTATCTATCAACTTTTCTTGTTTTTCTCCCTTCATCCACTCTCTAATTAATTAATTAATTAATTATTTTGATAAATTAATTTCATCACCCAAACCAAGTTAATCAATCATTTTAATTAACAACAATATTTTTTTAATTACTCCCAAGTTAATTAATTAATTAATCTTTTTAATTAATTAATTACCTCCTTTTTTAAAAAATTAAATTAAAAATCCTTTTTCACTTATTCACTATTTTAATTAATTAATCATTTTAATTAATTAATTCACTTACCAATCATTTTTTAATCATTAATTAATTTAATTGCCTTGTCTGATAAAACAGAACTTTGTTCTGGCAAGACTCTTTTCCATCTTGTCCACCAAAATTCAAGGTATTTTTTATAAACTCTATCCCCAAACTAAAAATCATTTTAATTAATCTGTAAACCCCTCCACTTATTTGTGGAACGAACTACGTGGGTTTTAATCCCCTTCAAAGAGGTACATAGGCATGTTTAGAATTTAAATTCAAACTACAAATTCAATTTTTTGAATTAAATTTATTTTCTATTTTCTTAAATGTAATTAATTATCTTTTTTTAGGATATTTGTAAGAGAATTTGTGGTCTTCCTTGAATCCTATAAGGGCTAGAGAAGACATCCCAATTTCTATCAATGTAACTGTCTTAGTTGGAATTAAGGAGTGATTATGTGGTTCCCCTAAATCTTTAAGGATTAGAGGGAACACTCTCTTTAATTTGTGAATGTTTATTTTAATTATTTTATCAATCCACATGTACCATGCATTCATGTTATGCCATACTCATGCATTTTATTATCCTCTTATAAATGTCATTCGCGAAATTAATTTTAAAGGTCAAATTAAACTTAAGAGTCAAATTTAGATTATTTAAAACCAAAAAACCTAGTTCCCCAAGCTCAACCTGGTTCAAAACTAGTGATTTTATCCTTGGGTAATTAATTGAAAATTAATGAATTGGAGTTAATTGGGTTTTTCCTTAATTTTTCCATTTAAAAATAAATTAGGGTGGCAACTCCCAAAAATCATTTTCAAAAATCAACCAATCTGAACCCAAGGGTTTCATCATGAGTCTAAACCTAAATGAACATTTTGATTCCCCCTAGCGGATTAGGCTGGGGCTTAGGCTAGGCCTCACAGTTGGCGACTCCACTAAGGACTAGTTGCCACCTTTTTCAAATAAGAAAAAAGGGAAAATAAAAGGATTACTATTTGGTTAAGGAAATTTTTTTTCCAAAATAATCTCCTTTTGGCTCATTAAATTCAATTTAACTTTTATGCATCACTTTGCATAATAAAGGCTCCTTGCCTAACCTTAGCTTTAGGAAAACATTTGGATGCTAAATAGCATTAGCTTGGTAACTCTCTTTGAGTATGTTGGGAGATAGCAAAAGCATTCTACCCCATAATGAATCCCATTTCAATGGTATAACAATTAATCAGTACCATTGAACCTATGCGAGGCTCTTTGCCTCACATGTGGTTAGGTATATAGGTGCTTTAGTGGGATGGGGACCCTTAAACCCTTCACCCTTGTGCATGTAGTTGCCCTAGCATTGATCTTAATTTCCATATACCATAATAATGGAGACAGCTATATATATGCCTATGAAATCTTTTTGGCATGCATTATGACATACCATGTATACATAATATAGGAAACTCGACAAGGTAAAACCTTAAAACCTTAAATTGGTAGCCTGTTACCCCAAATACCCCACATACTCACCCCATCAACATGTAAACCCAGTGACCAACCATGTGGAGGGAATCCTTTTCCTAACACACCTTCACATTCATGCCATTTTTCCTTCATAATTCTATATTCTTACCTATTTTTCAGTTTATTTTATGTTTCAAAGTACCAATAGCCAACACCTCCAGCTCTTTCGACCAAGATGTGATGAGTACCTTTTTCGTCAATCTCCTCAAGAAACAAGAGGAGACTTTCCAAGCTACATTCACCACCGCCGTTAAGACCCAAGCCAAAACTTTCACTAATGCTCTTAATGCCCAATCTGCCACTTTCACTAGTGCTCTTAATTCCTAATGCCAGTCCATCATCAATGAGGTTAAGGAAATGACCAATACCACCATCATTCCTCCTTTTGCTTAGCCTGCTTCTGCCTAAGCTAGAACCAACCACACCTCCACTTTCACTTCACTCATTATCAATCTTACCGATAAAGGGAAAGCTTCCAAAATACCCATCTCTTCTCCTTTAAATGCGAATGCCATTACTCTTACTTCCACTATGAATCCTTTTCAAAGTTGGGATTTCTCTAGCTTTCTCAAAGCTAAGAGATTGATGGACAAGTTAGAAGCCATAGAATAATCCATCAAAAAGATTAAAAGGCATGAAGACATGATGGATGTCAACTCACTAGCTCTCTTCTCAAATGCTAGAGTTCCACCCAAATTCAAGATGCCCATAATGGACAAATTCAATAGCACAACTTGCTCTAAGACCCACCTCAAGATGTACTTGGGTGCAATGAGACCCTTCGGAGTAAATGATGAGCTCCTTGCTCAGTTTTTCTGGCTATCTTTAGCCGCGACTGTTATCATATGGTTTTTAGATCTTAACCAAAATCACTAAAAGACATGGGATGACATCTGCAATGGTTTTGTCAAACAATACCAATACAACATAGAAGTAGATGTCACCCGTCAAGATTTGAAGACCACTAAGTAAGGCCAAAGAGAGTCTTTCACTGCATTCTTTATAAGGTGGAGGGAAAAAGCAACCTAAATGGTAAACCGTCCATCCGAGGAGGAATAGAAGAATAAATCCACATTATTGTGAAAAACCTCCTCCCCCAATATCAAATTCACTTGCAAACCTAATATCTCTTGAACTTCAAAGCTTTTATTGCTACAGCTTATAAAATCAAGGATTTGATTCAATATGGTAAAATTAAAGATGGATCCTCGAGTTTGAGATACAGTAAGAACACTAATTTCACCTTTAACACCACTCACTCTGCCCCTTAAAAGGGAGGAGAAATTAAAATTGTCTCCTTCCATCAACCCATGAGATTGGAAAGAAGAAGTTTCTCAGAATTAGGAATGCCTTTGAGCACTGTCTATAAGAAGGCCCTAGAGGCACATCTTGTTAAACCCTTAGAGCCAAGACCACCCTCTAATCCTTTGCCCAAGAACTATAATGTTAACAAGCAATGTGATTATCACCAAGGACCTATGTATAAAATGGATGCTTGTAAAGTTCTAAGGCATTAGATTCAAGACCTAATAGACAGTGGAGACATCATTGCTCCAAGAGCTAAACCAAACATCATCACAAATCCTTTGTCAAACCACTAAGCAAATGTCAATTTTATTTCTTTTGATGAACTGGGATTCAATCCTCTCTCTCTCTCATCTACTCCACTCTAAGCTATTATTTTGTACTTGATCTAAATGACTTTGTCTTTGAAGTTGATGTAATATAAAGGAATGGTGGAGCCAAACACAAGGATTTGTGTGTAAGACACAAATGCATATAAAAGAAAAAGGAAGAGTAATCATATTACCTCTTGTAGGTTCCTTCATTCTTCATCAAAGAGCTTCCCAAGTGTGAAGCCTCTAAATCATCCACACCTATCTCACCTCTAAGTTTCCTCTTGATTTCTTTAGTTTTCTTGAATCCTCTCTTAGTTGCCCAATTTAATTCATGATTCCGCTAAAAAATCATTCAGGAATTTAAGATTTCTCTTTACTTTGTTTTGGACAAAACACATTTTCAATTTGCAAGCATTTGTTCTTTCATAAAGAACAAAGAAGAGAATTGAAGATTAAATGAAAAATTAAAGAAACACTTTATTCATTTTTCTTTCTCTCTCAACTTCTCTCTCTAGAAATACTCACTACACCATAAATGGTCTATAGCAATACAAATTAAAAATGTTGCTTTACAGATGTTACCTTAGATAGGATTGATTTTAGTTTAATACAACATTATGCCTAAAGTGTTGCTTTGGATCTTGTTAATGTAAAAAATTAAAAAAATAATGCAATACTTTATTAGAAATATTGCATTAGACTAGATCTAGTATAACACTTTGGTAGAAATGTTGCATCATTCTAGCTAATGTAACACTTATAAATGTTGCACTCTAGTAAAAAGTCTTTCCAGTGTCCATGGCTATTAATATATTTTCATAATTACTGGGTGTTCTCATTTTAAGCTTATTAAAATTTTAAAAATGCTATGTCTCTCTCTCTTTTTTTTTTTTTAGCCTTTACAAACACTAATAAAGTATAAAGATAAATAGCAATATAATAATAATACTAATAATACTAATAATAATAATAATAATAATAATAATAATGATAATAATAATCCCAAAACTACATCATTTTGCCCATATCATTTTGCTCAAGTAACCATTTGTTTTTTCATTTCCCTTTAATTTTCCCCTATCTTTAATTTCCAATTTTCGTTTTCCTCTATATTCTCTATAGTTATCTGTCGATTATAAGTCCTCTCTCCCTCATACTCATTCACCCAAACTAAACCACTCTCTCATAACCGACTCTAATTCTTTCCTCTCTCAAAAAAAGAATAGATTCTTAGCTCACTAAATCTTTCTTTATAGATCTAGCAAGGTAAAGAATATTTTGCTAGCATGATTAGATATGATGCATCAAGTTTAAAATTTTTATCCTACTCTCTAACTCTTTCACTCTTTCTTCGCAGATATCTCTCTCCTATGTTGGTATCGCTAACACCTCCAGATCGACGAAGGACCATCCGCTGCAACCTCTAGATGCCATTGACCACCAGCCGTTCGCTTCAGAGGTCCTGTTCTCCATTGATCCACTGATAGCAGAGCTCATCAGTGCTCATAGGCTAACAGTTGACACCACCTGCTGCTGCACTCCACTAGCAATCTCCACCAGCTGCTGCACCCCACCACCAGTTTTCCACTAGGCTCTGACTACCTTCATCAGCCGCTCAGATTGAAGGTGACAAATTTTCTATTAATTTTTGTTCTTTTCTATTTGATTTTATTTGATTTTATCTTTTTTAATGTTTAGTTTTTAATGTCTTTGATGTTTGGGGGTAAGGATTCTGGTTTTATTTACTTTAACTTTTAGTTTTTGGTCTTCTCTTCTTATTTTAATTTTTAGAAGATTTTAAACTTTAATTGTATTGAAATTGATTCACAAGAATGGCAATGGTTGCCTAATTGGTGGTATTTTTTATTTGACAATCAATAGGGAGCATTTTATCTCAGTATTATGGAGAACAATTTACCCACATTTCTCTTAAACCCCATCTCTATTTTTAGATAAAGCATGAGTCTTTACTTGCAATAATGTCAATTTTTGTGTATCTGTTCTTTGATAATAGTGTTTTTGATTTCATGGGTCTTTTTGATCTAGTGTAGTTAGGAGGTTCTAGTGTACTTGACCAATGCTCTTAGGATTTCTAAAGCATCCTCTACTTACATATATCATATGCATTTGCAATATAATTGAGTCTAGAAATAATAGTATCCATAAAATGTATTTGGTTAGTCTGCCAAGCTGACAATACCCCTCTAATTAAGGGGTTTGAATATTGGGACCAATTTTGAGGAATAATGACCCTTTCATTAGTAACATTACAAGATTTTGTCTTGATTGGCCTATTTCGATTCATAATTACTATGTTGTCCTCACAATTACCGTCCAATATAGGTCATATTTTGAGGACTCTTTTGTCTTTTATGCTTTCTAAGAAACATTAATTATAGGTTACATTACAAATTCCCAACCAAATGTAACTTCGGATTGATCCAGTAATTGACCTTTTTATAATATATATATATATATATATATATATATATATATATATATATATATATATATATATATATATATATATATATATATATATATGAATTTCAATTTTCAAAATTTCGTTGGAATTGGCTTTATGAAGTATATGTTTTGTAATTTATGTTAATTGTATAGCTAATAATAATAAATTAATCAAGTAGAATTGTATCCATGGGCAGAATTTTGATTCAGAGAATATTAAATATTTTCATTTTTTTTATTTGATAAATAACTATACTATCCATAAAAGTTTAAAATGGATAAATTACTATTTAGTTAATAAATTGAATCCTAATTATTATTTAATTCCAATCATTTGAAAAATACATTTGAAGCAATGGTATTAGTTTTTTTTTTTTTTTAATGCAATTCACATATACCCTCTTTTAGTATGCAAAATTTTGGGTAATTATGGTGCCCTATTTTCTGAGCCGCAAGGCCTAGTGATGTGTTATGAGATCAAATCCTAACTAGTTCTCTAATTCTATAGTTATGCCTTGGAGAGATTATTGATTAACAGGTAAAGATAAGGATTTGGATTTGGATATGGATTTTCTTGATTGGTTCGACACGCAAGAAGTGTGCACCCATGAGCCTAAATTCACATAACCCATTTTCTATAACAATGCCAGTAGTTTTGGGTTTGTAATAGAGAAATAAAACATAAGTACCTTTGCTTATTAGTTGCTGGAATTCTTAATAGACTCTTAAAATTCAGAAATAGCTTAATGAGCATTGAAATTAAGGAAAAAAAATGAAGTGAGTAGGTTGACGTGTTAGTCTTTTGTGTATTGTATTAATTTTATTGCATTGTATTGATTCTACTATTGAATGGTCCATATTGATATATTTATGGAATCTTTCAGGCTGTAATTCAGGCTAAAATTATTGGTCCATTAGTTTATTTAAGCTTTTTGCTTGGATGTTTAATTGTCCTTATTTTAGTTTGTGAGGTTAATTTATAATAGTTTGGCATATGGATTTGAGCTTTCCTGGTTTAAGGCTTGCTATAGTAACCATTGTGATGATCCCTACAATAATAATTTCTGTAATATAGCAAAACAGAGAGCTGGAGCTATTTGTATTAGATAGCTTTATATTTTTAGGTTGTTGAAGCTCAAGTGTCTACAAGAAAAGAAAAAATTAAACCAATGGATGACAATTTAAAAGAAATTATTATTGCAGATATTAGCTCGTTTGAAATTTTTTGTGCAGCAGTATGATGTTTCTATTGTTAATCATTAGCTTGTGAAAGGGAAACATTATGATCAGAAATGGTGAGTATGAGTTATAGCACTCTTATAGAATGCAATCCATTTTCAATATTTTCTTAGAGCAAATACTATAAAGATATATATTGAGTCATTAATTAATTATTTCCATTTGTTGTACTACATATATAATATATATATACATTACTAAGCACATAAAACTTAGGTTGTTAGCTACTCTTCTTAATTACTAGTATAATGGAAACTTTTCAGTATGCATATACAAATTCAGTTTATATATATACATTTGCAAGGATGAGTAAAATCTAATATGCTTGTGGTGGGGATGGCACAAGTTAGATAGATGACAAAGATATTCTCATCATCTTAATATATAAACAAATAATATTAAATTATCATCAAATTAATTAATTAATAATTTAGTAATTGAGTTTAAATTTTGTCAATTCTTTTTTCTTAATTTATAATACACTATATATATAATTTACTTATTTGGCACAAAAATATATTATTATTATTATTTATTATTAAAGTCTATTATATTATTATTATTGCTCAAAGAAATCTTATTATAGTAAAATTTAGATTTATCTATAAATTTTTATTAAAAGAATTTTTCAACCAAATATTTACATTAACTTACTCAAATTTGAAATATTTATCTTTTTTTATTTATAATATCTTTAAATTCATATATTTACTGGATCAATCAAGTATATTATTGTGATTATTTAGTTTTTAGTTATGAATCTCTATTAATTAATATTTAAAATACCTATATGATGTTTACCTAATTTCTTATTTATTTGTTACTTATAATTTTCTGTAATTTTCCTAAGCTAATTGATAATGGAACCTAGGAGGAAGCCACTATCATCTAGGTAAGTTCATGTCTTTTTGACCCTTTGTTATAATTTATGATTTTAATGTTGATGATTATAATTTGTAGATGCTTTGTTTGTACCTATTTACATTAATTCAATTTCAAGATAATGTAGCTCCAAAACTTCTTGCGCTTTTGTTTGAACTAGTCATGATATAATGAAAAAAAATTAAAAAAGGTAGACTTACTCAATTTGAATTTTGAAAAAGGTTAGAGCATCTTAAAAAAAAAATATTTAATCTAAAAGCTTAAGTTGTAACTTTCATAGTTGAAAAGTTTTAGCCATTTGTTTCAGTTTTCTCATCATTTTTGCTTGGGGAATGATTGTATATTCATAATATTGAATGGAAGCAATGCAATTTGATTTATGGATGGTGTTAGCATATCAAGTTATATTAGCTAAATGCTTGTGCTAGAAAGAAATTATTAATGGTTCATGGTATGTATGTTTCTCTACTATATATTTGAAGATAATTAATATGATATAATTTGAAAACCAGTTTGAATTCTCCTTAATGCGACATGTGGCAATGCAACTAAACTAATAATAACTTTATTTGCTCTTCACCAAAATAAATTATATGTCATGAAGTATTCTTTTTTGAGTTCTAAATGTCTTGAAGTATTTTTTATTGGTTAAAACCTTGGAATTTGAGTTGTGCCTTCTATATTTATTGTCTTTAACTTATATTTGCAGGAATTTCAAGTAATATGGTTAATGCAAACTTGGAGGTTCTAAGAGAGAGAATAGCAAAAGTAAGGATGAAGGAAAGATTGGAGGAAAGATTTTAATTGTTACAACATGCATAACTTGTAATGATTATGATATGTATTTTGAATATTATGATACTTTGAATGATGATGATATTATTTGTATTTTTGTGTTTTAATCTAGTTTAATTGAATGATTATGTTTTGATTCATTATAAAAAGTGTTGCAATTATTTTAAATTAATGTTGCATTTACTTTAGGGAAAATGTTGTTTTACACTAAAAAAAAGTGTTGCATTTTTAATTAGGAAAAGTGTTGTATTTGGATAAAAAGGTGTTGCCAAGTGTTGCATTGAATAATTGGAAAAAAATGTTGCATTTGGAATAAAGAGTGTTGCTAAATGTTTGCGATAAAAATGTTGCATTTACTCTTGAAAACTGTTGCTTTTTTTTTTGGCCAAAACTATTGCACTAGCTTAAGAGATTGCAACACCTTTTTTAGTGTTGCATTAAAGCAAGGAAAGTGTTACCATAGCTAAAATAGCAACAATCATAAATGCAACACGTGAAAAGTGTTGATAAGCCTGATGCAACTTATTTAAAGCTTAATGTAACATTTTTTTTAGTGTTGCTGTAGATCATTTATGGTGTAGTGGCTTCAAATCTAAAAAGGATGTTCAACTCTTGTTGCAACATAAAAACTAGAAGCTTTTATACTGTTTGCAAGACTTAACTCTTAAGTCTGCACAAAGACTTAAATACCCTTACATATTCTTTTAGCTCACCATTTGGTGAAGGGGCAAATTTTACTTTGCTTTTTCAAATGGTGAAATAACCATTTTATCCTTTAGGGGTAAAATGGACATTTCTATTAGCCAAAAGATGTAATTACAATTTTAACCTTAGTAGAAAATTCTCTAACTGCTAAACCCATCATATGGGTTTATGAATAGTGAATTTTCTCTAACCCTTAAATTGCCTCTTAACCATATCAAATATGGACTTAAGCTACATCTCATGTGTTAAGGGTTTTCATTAAGCTTAAAAATAAGTCTTTGATTTAGTCCAAATCAATTTTCAATTTAATCTTTCTCATTTGCATCATATACAAATTAAGATTTAATTGAATAGAAACCTTCAAAGATTAAACATCAGGATATGCTAGGGTCCTTGTAAATTTAATTACATGTTTAATCATTTTACCATTAATCAATTAACTAAATACTTTAATTAATTATTATGGTAAACCTTTTACACTTGGAAGGTGATCACTATTGGGTGTGTGACTTTCTAAGTTCATGTCTAATTAGCAATGGGAATAAGAAAATATTTTTCTATACTAATGTGAAATCTCCACTTCACACTTAGTCCCATGAGTCGTGAGGGACAGTTAGCATTTCATATCATGACTACTTAATTAGAAAGGAATGTTTATAGTTAATAACTTTAAACATCACATGGACCATCAATCATATATCATCATGCACTAGAATCCCTTCATTAAAAATCCCAATCTCTACTATAGTAATGGTTTATGTCAAAGCCTAATGCGCCTCGATTCTATGTCCTTATCTCGGTTCTAATTCTTAATAAGATTAGATTCCTACTAGCAACTCTTTCTAGTGAATCTCATTGTCTTAGCCACGAACTTAAGTATTAAGAATAACCAAATAGCATAGGATCTTAACCTCGCTTACTCGAGGTAATGAATTCTATCTTGGTAATCACTTACCTCCATACATAACAAATAAGAACTATCACATGCCATATAGCCGCACATGAATAGCAAGTCTATATAAGCAGTAATAAATCCTAACTTCCTATGTTTGAGATATAGTATCCCACAAGTCAAAGAATTATATGCACTATTATGACCTAGATGATAAATAATTGACAAGTAGTAAAACCCCATATTATTATCATCTAACATCATAGTTTGACTATTCATCCTATAAATATCCACATGTTTTTATCGACATTACATGTCAAGCAGTATGAGACTCACTGCCTCTACAATCATTTGTACCACATACTAACTATAGAAAACAAACAGAGGTGATGGTCTTTCAGAATTAATGATGTCCAGTCATTAATCCTATGACCATAAACATATTTAAAATATTTGTACAAGAGCGATCTATCTCCTATATTCTCAACATTTGAGAATAGATCCTCTTACAAATACTTAAGGACTATATTCAATAATATGAAACATTTTTCACATTGTGAATATATTATCATGCCATTGGGAATTAATATCTACTATTACATAACTATTATATGGCTCCTAGGGCACATACTACTATCAATCTCCCATTTGCACTAGAGCCATTCTGCTTAGTATTAGAAACTCATCTTCTCAAGATGAAGTTTAACTTTCACTAACTTTTGACTTTAGTCAATGGATTAACCAAGTTAATGGTTAACACTATTTTTTGCAAGGCTAGAATTCCCTATTCCAATAGTTGATTTGATAATATCTTAATGCCTTTCAAAATATTATGGATTTTAGTGTGAGACTTGAGTTCCCTTGCCATAAGCTAAGGCTCCATTATTATCACAACAGAGAGATACTTGTGATGTACTAGAGAAACTCTTAAAATAGTTTATAACTGCTGAATCCCAAATAATTTCTTGTTTTGCAACATCTTATGTAGTAAATTTGGCTTCCATAATGAAGTTTGTAACAACAATTTGCTTAGAACTTTTCTAGCAAATTATTTCTTCATCATAGATAACAATAATCCTGATGATAGACTCTTTATCATTTTTCATAGTAACATTCTTCATTTGTCAAAATTAAATCTTAAATACTTCTCAAGTACTTTGGAATAATTTTGATTTTATTTCCAATAATGTAATCCTAGATAAGATTAGAATTTGTTAGTCATACTAACAACATTCTCGATGTTCGACTTGTTATACAACTCTTGTATAATTTAGATTTCCTAAAGTCATACTATAAGGAATCATTGCCATCCTTTCTTTTTGGGTATCTGGGGAATCAACCCTCAAAAAGTGGATATCAAAATTATAGGAAATAAAATTTTTGGAATTGGTATGTTGAACTTTTCAACATATTGTCCAAATATTAACTTAGACATATTTAACATTCTCTTCAATCTATCTTAATAGATATGAATTAACAAGAATGAAAAATATTTATCTCAAATCTAAATGAAGAAAGTAATGGTCAAACCATTCTACAAATGCAAATATATTAATACTTTTACAAACTAATGTGTTATCCATGTACAAAACTTGAAAGTGAGGATATTCCCACTATCCTTTTGCATATTAATGACTCATCTTGCGATGATATAACTCATTAAGGTTTTGTATACTTTGGAATTTTCTTAAGACTCTAAGCCTCTAGATTTATTCCATGATTATGTTTTCTTTTCTAGAGAAAGAAAATTAGTATTGACATCTATATATCAAACTCATAATCATTATACATTGCTATATCGCATATAGCTATAATATAATTATCTCATAATTTGCTTCAACATGAATGTACAACTTTTGTGCATTCATATAAAGTAAATTATATTTTCATAAGATTAGATATTTTACTATCTCATGATTTACTTCATCATGAATATACAACTATTATGTATTCATACAAAGAAATCATATCTTACAAAAAGATTAGATATTTTACTAAACCTTTAGCAGCTTATAAGGATAAAACATTTAGTTAGTTTTAGACTTTTCACAAGGTTGATCAAATTTTACTTTGATCATTTTATTTCATATTATTAGATGACATTCACCAATCATTCTATCTTTCTCAATATGTCACTTTCTTGAATAAACACTTTATTAAGAAATAACATCTTTGCTAACAACTCTTTGTTACGCAAAAGATAAAAATACTATCCTAAACCACCTTTAAAATATCTAACAAGCCTTATCTTAATTAGAATTCTCTTCCAATTATCTAACTTTAGCTTATCAAATAAATTAGATATCTCAAATCTTATTATGAATATGAATTATGATATCTATCCATATCATATCATATATGAGTTAGGATTAGATAGACTTTGGAGAAATTCTATTTAAAAATATTATGCTTTTATTTGTAAATTTCCAAAAGGAAATAAACAAACACTTTTATAGTTTATCATCTATTGCATCATATCATATATGTTGTAATTTATTCTTTTGAGTGTACCATCATGTATGGTTTCCTAAAAAGAATTATGATTATATGCCATTTTTATATTTAAGAAATTCCTCAAAAATTGGTAATTGAG
Organism: Reutealis trisperma; assembly: GCA_947687605.1. NCBI lineage: Eukaryota > Viridiplantae > Streptophyta > Magnoliopsida > Malpighiales > Euphorbiaceae > Reutealis > Reutealis trisperma. The sequence goes on from CANTUT010000441.1 coordinate 294,824, forward strand.
TTCTCCCCACTTTGATAAATCAAAGGGTTATGATACTCTTTCCCTTTTTGTATGGAAAATCCTTAATATTTATTTTCCTTTTCATCTTGAATTTCTTAAATGTTTCAATAATTCAAATGAACAATTCATTTTATTTACCTTTTTTCAAACGGGTCAATATTTACATATATAGGTAAACACATTGAATTAGGAAAAACTCCCACTAACCATTTCACAAATGGCATTGATGCGTCTATATGCATAAATTTTAAAACTTCTTCTATTTCTATCCTTTTGTCCAACAAAGGGTGATCTAGTTATTTTTGCATTAGACACTAGACTTCTAAGTTGAAAAAAGTTCACAACCTGATGGGTCATAACATATGTTATCTAACTAAGTTGTCTTGTCTTCAGCTAAACAAACTGATCTAAGAAATCATAGTGGTTTTAGATTGGAGTTCTTTATGGCATTATCATAAAAGCACTTGGAGTTGTTTTGTTATTATTAACTTAATAATAATACATCAAACATATAATTCATACTCTTTAGTTTATTACCATAATAAACCATGCAAACATTTTTCTAGTAACGGAATTCGCAATTCCTAGAAGTTATAGAATAATGTACCTTAAGTATGAAATACATACATGATTTATAAAACATGATTTCAAAATCATCATTAAGTACATAAAAAATATGATTTCTAAAATCATCATGAAGTATTCTAAAAGCTCTTTGAAAACAAACACTTTTGCCACTTAGATTTTTCAAATTTACTTCATCTAACTCCATGCTTCTGTTGCTTACTCCGATCATGCATATGGCACAAAAGCACTTATATCATGAATCCTAGCAATAGATGAACTTTATGAATCATTGGAATATAGTGACAAGAGATAGATTTACCTTCATAAGGTTTATCCTTTTCTTTGTCCTTTAGTATTCACAATACATAAAACAATTACTTTTCTAATATTCATAACATTGACAATAGAAACATTTTATTCTGTCAACTATAGCATTATCTATGGACTTATCCTTTGCAATTTCCCTTTTAGGATTTATAATAGAAACATTTTCTATTACCTTAAAGTGTATTTTCCATCTAATGGAAATTTGGAATGAATTTGAAGAATTAAACTATTTGAAAATTATTATTCATCAAAACATCTAGGCTCTCTAGTTGTTTGATGAATTTCATCATCATATGAAAATAATTCCAAATCAAGTTTAATTAAAAAATTAATAAGAAATGAAAGAGGCTACTCACAATTCATATTCTTTCATAAAGAATACTGGATAGAAAAATAAAAGAACAAGAAATTAAAGATGAAACATTTTCTTCTTTGATTTCTTTTCTCTATTTTCTTACTCTAGTTGAATAGTAAGAATAAGAACAAGAATGAAAAATATGGAGAAGATAAAGAAAAATAAAGTTATGAAGATAAAAAAGAAATACTTTCTTCTTTTCTTCCTTTATAATTTATTTTCCTTTCATTTTTCTTTCTTTTCTTTTCCTATTTCTTTCTTTATAATTTTCTTCATATTCAAACAAAATAACTACCTTAATATCTCATATTAACTAGTGTATTTATGCTCATCATAAAACTTTTGTAGATGATGCATAATTACTTGAAGTCTTGTTATGCTCACATGCTATTTTTGCAACTCTTGTCTTATAAAACAATCATACAACATCAACCTCATCCAATATTTTGTTTCCATTGCACTTAGAGTGATATGTTCCTTTGGATTAGTCTTTTCTCTAAAAAACCAACAACAAATCGAGTTAAATACATACATTATGTACTCAAATGCAAGGACCATAGATTTTGGCCATGTGATCCCAAAAGAATCAAATATATTCACGGGAGTGTTTATCAATTTCATATTATAAAAAATGCAGAAAATAACAAGATTAATAACTTATGTAATGAGTAGCTACCATAATGATTTAGACTTCAATCAAAATGGTAATCCTACTAATTTATCAAATCCTATACTTCCAAATAGGAAACAAAAATCTTATTGGGTGGATTTCTAGTAGATGATTGAATTCTTATTAGATTATCACAAATTCCTTAGATTCACATTATCATTATTGGAATTTTGATATCTAACAAGTGAACAACACTTGTTCATCACAACTCTTTGTGAGGTTCAATCAATCTGGTTCCTTATGTTTCTAACCTTAGATACACGTTGTCGTTATTGGGTTTTCATAATAGTCAAGTCAAACCCATTGGACCAACAAGTATAACGATTTGAACATTATATGTCTCAAATACTCATTTTTGTTATTGACATACAATGTATCATATACTCATAACATCACATGCTTTATAATAACTTTAAGAAAACATTTAAACTAAATATGTCATCCCTATGTATCCATAACCAATGACATAAGTGCTTGAATTTCTCTTGAACTATTGTTCCAATGGAGAACCATGACTCGATATTTCTTTGGAAGATTTTCGGGCCTTAATTATACACTTTGCACATTATCCATTTTTAACATACATCATATGCATTCATATATATCACATATATATTTCATAAAGTGGACAACATACACATAGGTATGATCATGGATTCTATGGATCCACTTCCTCGCCACTAGGAATGGATATGGGATTTATGTTGTATAAATTACAAACTTGAAAATACAACACTTGTATCTTTATGCTCCCACTAGGCATCTTCATGGGTTAAACCTCTTCTTGTTTGTGCACCTCTATATCTCTATATGTACATTAGTAACCTTGGCATTCTAAGGTGAGATTGCAAAAACAAAAGAGCTTATAGGCTAAATGGAATTAATTTACAACCTAAATGAGTATTTAACATTTAATTACATCCCATTAAATAATAAAATTAATTATTGCATGTCCATATTAGAAATCATACACTATGGTTTCTAAATCCATGATAAACTATTCATGCCTCTCAAACAACATCAAAACATATATATACAATAATTGCATTTATAGATATGTTGTTCATCATTGGAACATTTCCAAAATACCCATTTTGAATATCACATATTCAAGGTTTCTATAACTTAAAATCATATTTTAAGTCATAGAAATGAAAATCATATTTTAAGTCATAGAAATGTATTTGATTAAAAAGTTAATCCAAAACAATTTTAGAAAAAATTAAAGTTGGGTGGAGACATAGAACAAATCAATCGTGGTTGCGACTCAAGTTTTACGGGCACAAAATACTAGTTGTAGTCATGATTCAGTAAACCAACCTAAACAACATTTGTTTTGACCCATTCATTTGTAGGCACAACATCAAATTTGCGATTGTGATATGCCAATTATGGTCACGATTTTTTATTCACGAGCGCGAATTCTATATCCGACAGCATAACATTTGTGCACCAACTCATTTTCAACCAAATCAAAAACCTTCAAAATAATATATACAATGGTTTTACACAGAAATTAAGTGGGTCTGATGCCAATTGAAGGAATGGTGGAGCCAAATGCAATGGAACGAAGTCAAACATTTTAAAATTTCACTTCACCCAATTTTGGTCCAAAATTCATTCAAGCAATCAATTAATTTGTGTGTAAAACACAAATGCATATAAAGAAGAAGGAAGAGTAATCATATTACCTCTTGTAGGTTCCTTCATTCTTTATAAAAGAGCTTCCCAAATGTGAAGCCTCTAGATCATCCACACCTAGCTCACCTCTAAGTTTCCTCTTGATTTCTTTAATGTTCTTGAATCCTCTCTTAGTTGCCCAATTTGATTCTAGATTACCCTCAAAAATCATTTTGGAATTTAAGGTTTCTCTTTGGTTTATTTTGGACTAAACACATTTTTAATTTGCAAGCATTTATTCTTTCATAAAGAACAAAGAAGAGAATTGAAGATTAAAAGAAAAATTGAAGAAACATTTTCTTCATTTTCCTTTCCCTCTCAACTTTTCTCTCTAGAAATGCTTCAAATCTAAAAAGGATGTTCAACTCTTGTTGCAACATAAAAACTTGAAGCTTTTATATTGTTTATATGACTTAACTCTGAAGTCTTCACAAAAACTTAAATACCCTTAAATATTCTTTTAGCTCACCATTTGGTGAAGGGGCAAATTTGACTTTGCTTCTTTAAAGGGTGAAATGACCATTTTATCCTTTAGGAGTAAAATGGACATTTCCATTATCCAAAAGATGTAATTACACTTTTAACTTTAGTAGAAAATTATCTAACCCCTAAACCCATCATATGGGCATATGAATAGTGAATTTTCTCTAACCTCTAAATTGCCTCTTAACCATATCACATATAGACTTAGGCCATATCTCACATGTTAAGGGTTTTCACTAAGCTTAAAATTAAGTCTTTGATTTAGTCTAAATCAATTTTCAATTTAATCTTTCTCATTATCATATACAAATTAAGATTTAATTGAATGGAAACCTTTGTAGATTAAATATTAGGACATGCTAGGGTCCTTGTAAATTTAATTACATGTTTAATCATTTTACCATTAATCAATTAATTAAACACTTTAATTAATTATTATGGTAAACCTTTTACACTTGAAAGGTGATCACTATTGGGTGTGTGACTTTCTAGGTTCATGTCTAATTAGCAATGGGAATGAGAAAACATTTTCTCTACTAATGTGAAATCCCCACTTCACACTTAGTCCTATAAGTTGTGAGGGATAGTTAGCATTCCATATCACGACCACCTAAATAGAAATGAATGTTTATAGTTGATAAATTTAAACATCACATGGACAATTGATCATAAATCATCAAGCACTAGAATCCCTTCATTAAAGATCCCAATCTCAGCTAGGGTAATGGTTTATGTCAAACCTTAATGTGCCTTGATTCTATGTCTTTATCTCGATTCTAATTCTTGATAAGATTATATTCCTACTAGAAACTCTTTCTAGTGAATCTCATTGTCTTGGCCAAGAACTTGAGTATCAAGAATAACCAGATAGCATAGGATCTTAACCTCGTTTACTTGAGGTAATGAATTCTATCTTGGCGATCACTTACCTCTATATATAACAAATTAGAACTATTACATGCCATATAGCCGCACATGAATAGTACGTCTATGTAAGCAGTAATAAATCCTAACTTCCTATATATGAAATGTAATATCCCTCAAGTCAAAGGATTATACGCATTATTACAACCTAGATGATAAATAATTGACAAGTAGTAAAACCCCATATTATTATCATTTAACGTCATAGTTTGACTATTCATCCTATGAATATCCACATGTTTATATCAATATCACATGTCAAGCAGCATGAGACTCACTGCCTGTATAATTATCTATATCATATACTGATTATAAAATACAAATAGAGGTGATGGTCTTCCAAAATTAATGATGCTCAATCATTAATCCAATAACCATGAACATATTTAAATTATTTGTACAAGAGCGATCTATCTCCCATATTCTCAACATTTGAGAATAGATCATCTTATAAATACTTAAGGACTATATTCAATATTATGAAACCCTTTTCACATTATGAATATATTATCATGCCATTGGGAATTAATATCTATTATTATAAAACTATTATATGACTCCTAAGGCATATACTGCTGTTACAATCTCCAAGAGTGGAAGAGTTCTCTTACCACCTCCACAACCTGTAGATTCAAAGCAAGTAAGTCATACCATCCCTCCTCCTATTGGAAAATTAAAACCCTATAATATGCTTGAGGAAGATCCTATTCTTAATCAATTAAAGAAAACCCAAGCAAACATATCAATATGGCGCCTCATCCAGTCCTCTTACCCTATCGCCAAGCTCTTTGCAAGGCCTTGAACCAATGTTAGGCTCCTATTGGCATCTCACTTGAGACCCTTGTAGCATCTTTAACCAACACTGCTAAATCCATGACCATCTCTTTTGGTGATCATGAAATCCCTCACGAAGAAGAAAGCCATAACCATGCTTTCTACATCACAATGATGACCCGACGCAAAACTGTGCCTATGGTGTTAGTAGATAATGGGTCTGCTCTGAACATATGTCCACTAAAGGTGGCCAGCTACCTAGAATTGCAGGCTTCCAATTTCATCCCATCGGACTAAGTGGTGAGAGCATATGACAACACCAAAAGGGACATTTTGGAAGTAGCAAACCTTAATGTCACAATCGGATAAGTGGTAATGCAAAACCCATTTCAAGTGATTGATGTCCCAGCCTATTTCAACCTCTTACTTGGCTTGGTAGGCCATGGATCCACTAAGTAAAAGCAGTTTCTTCTTCCTTGTACCAAAAGTTGAAGTTTCCCTATGGTACAAATATCATAACTATCTAAGCTGATGTACATAGGAAGGGTGACATTTTGAGATATGTGCCAATTTTAGAAATCAAGCCGAAATCATCTACCATCCCTCTATCTAGCTTTTCATTTGATACTATCTAGTTCATTCAATGGGAGGGTAAAGAGTTTTTTCCTTTCAAATTTGATCCATATAGTAAAATGTAGTAGCTAACATGATGAAGAAAATGGAATATTTTCCAAGTTTGGGGTTTAGAAGAAACTAATAAGGGATCACCCAATTTCCTAAGTATCCTATTGCCACTCCTCCTTTTGATCTTGGCTATGTACCTAAACTCAAAGATTTTACAAAATTAGAGAAAAGGGCCAAACTAAGAGCCAAGGCCAAGAGGCAAGGTGTGACTTACGATTGGCCTATGCACCCCTATTTCAAAACCCTTAATCGATATTTCATGAAAGAGGGAGAAGATTTCACTTACTGTGGCTTTCCCAAACCATCATCCTATCCTATTTCTAAGAAACTATCCCTAGTTTTAAAATTTTCTTTGATATTAGGCTCAATTTAGAAGAGTGCGAGCTCATATATAGATTGGAGGAAGATTCTGAAACAAGTATAAAGCCCTCTCTTTTTGAGACCATCCATATGATCACTAACCACTAAGAACTTAATCCCACTAAGCTCATTCAACCATACTAAGCGTCATTGAATAACTAGTATTTTGAGAAGAGCACTAGTCTTATTGTGTCCTCATCTGAGTCCTCTCAGTCTAAGTTTGAGTCTAAGTCTAAGTATGAGTCTGTTGAGACCTTTTAGTCTTTCCTGTTAGATTTTGTAACTCGTCTCCCTAGCTTATCCTTTTAAGCTGATGTAACCCATGATGATGGGACATTTGTCTTCAATAAAATGAAAAAGATTTCTACTTACTTTCCTAACTCTCTATGCTATGCTTCCTTTGACCCATCATTAAATGAGAAATCTAAAAAAATAATAAAAAAGAAATAAAAAATGAAAAAGAACCAATCAACTATGGCATAGAGGAGAACCTTAAAATTACATACATTACATCTGTATATTTTAACACACAAGCATTGTTTGAGAAAATTAGTAAGTTCTTAGACTGTTTTGTATAGGAGCCTAACGATATGATAGGGGTAGATATGAGGATAATAGTTTACAAGATTCTGACCTATGAACATATGAAGCCTATAAAGCAAAAAGTGAGAAGAATGAAGGCATAATGGTCTTTGAAAATCAAGGAGGAAGTAACCAAGTTGCTAGATAATGGATTTATCAAGCCTATCACTTACCCCTCATGGTTGGCCAAGATAGTACCTATTCCCAAGAAGGATACAAAGGTCTGAATGTGTGTTGATTACAAGGACCTCAATAAAGCCTGCCCAAAGGATGATTTCCCTCTACCCCATATCGATTTGCTTATGGACCAATCTCTATGCGGGCTACAACTAGATCCAAATCTATGCCCCTAATAAGGATAAGACATCTTTTGTGATAGAATGGGGCACCTATTGTTATCGAGTAATGCCTTTTGATTTGAAGAATGTCGGGCCTACTTATCAAAGAATGGCCACTACTATATTCCATGACATGATGTATAAAAATGTCAAGGTATATATGGATGACATGGTTATAAAGTCTAGCACTCTTAAAGAACATTTTGAAGCACTAGACCGATTCTTCACTAGGCTTAGACAATATAATCTCAAGTTGAACCCAGTTAAGTGCCTTTTTGGCACCTCTTCAAGTGTATTTCTAGAGCTCCTAGTCAGCCAAAGAGGTATAGAGGTGGATCCAGCTAAGTCAAAGACAATTTATAGAATTGCCTCCCTCTAAAACTAAAAAAAAAGATTAGAGGTTTCCTAGGTTGCCTATAGTATATCAACCATTTTATTGCATAACTAGCATATACCTATTGGCCAATTTTCAAACTACTAAAGAAAGAAGCCTAATGAGGAATGCCAAGAAGCCTTTAACAAAATCAAGCAATACCTCTTAAACTCGCTAATATTTCAACCTCTAAGGCTAGGTCAACCATTATTACTCTACTTATCAGTAACTTTAGAAGTTATAGGTGCAATGCTTGCTCAAAATGCTTTAGACTCATATAAAGAGAATGCCTTTTACTATCTAAGCAAACATATGTTGACTTATGAGCTTAGGTATAATCATATTGAGCAATTATGCCTAGCCTTGGTGTGAGTAGGCCATAAGCTCTAGCACTACCTATGCTCATATACAACCTATGTGCTAGCTAATAGGAGCCCCTTGAAATTCCTTATGGAGAGGCTAGTTCTTGATAGCAAAATGGCATAATGGATGGTAGTTCTTACAGCATTTTACCTAAATTATGTCTTAAGAAAAGCAATTAAAGGAAGCATAATTATTGATCAACTGGCTACTACCATTATGGAAGGTGAAGTATTTAAGCCTGAGTTCCTGGATGAGGATATCTTAATCATAAAACCTGAAGTATGGAAGTTATTCTTCAATGATGCCTTCAATAGTAAAGGATATAGAGCTAACATAATTCTAGTCACCCCTAAAGAAGATCATCTGCCCATGGCAATCAAGTTGGCATTTGAGGTAACCAATAATGATGCAGAATATGAGACATGTGTAGCTGGTCTAGAGGTGGCCATTACTATAAGAATAGACTACTTAGAGGTTTACAACAATTCTAACCTTATTGTTTCCCAAACTCTCGGTAAGTGGAAAATTAGAGAAGAGCACTTAGTTCCTTACCATCAATGCTTGAATGACTTAGCTGAGAATTTTCATGAACTTTCATTTCACTACTTACTAAGGATAAAGAATCAATTCATCGATGCTCTAGCCACCTTAGACTTAATGATAGACATGAGTGATAATGAGATACATATGCCTATTATCATTGAAGTAAAGTAGTAGCCTGGGTACTACACTATGTGCATGAATCTTTAGTTAGTTAATGCTAAGCCCTAGTTTTGGGACATCCTCAATTACATCCAGAATGGTAAGTATCTAAAGGGGGCCTCAAAAGTCAATTAGAGAACCCTAAGGCAGTTGTCTGTTAGTTTCATACCTAATGGCGATGTGTTGTATAAGAGAGCCTAAGACAACATCCACCTGTGATGTGTGACCGAAGAAGAAGCCTAACAAATTATGGAATGGGTCTATGGTGGAGAGGAAGGTCTACACATAAATGGTGTAGCTTTGGCATGAAAGATAGGGAATCCGAGCTACTTTTGGCTAACCATGAATAAGGATTGCATAAAGTATGTGTAAAAATGTCACAAATGTCAGATCTTTGCCAAGCTCCAACATTAGCCCTTTGTCCCTCTGAATCCGATAGCAACACCATGGCTTTTTGCTAACTGAGGCATAGATGTCATTAGGAGAATATCTCCAAAGTCCTATAGTAGACATGAGTACATTTTAGTGGCAGTGGACTACTTCACAAAATGGACTGAGGCAATGCCATATCAGGTCTTAAATGTAAAGAAGGTGGCACACTTCATCCAAACCAATATCCTTTACCAATTTGGAACCGCTTTTGAAATAATCATAGATAATGGCACCTACTTTCAAAATGAAGTAGTTTGCTTACTCTAGATGAAAAAGATTCAACATCATTGCTCCTCTCCTTATTGATCATAGACTAATGATGCAGTTAAGGTCGCCAATAAGACCATAAACACTATTTTGCAGAAAGTTATTAAGAAGCATAGAGTTTGGTATGAAAGGCTATCTGTTGCTTTATAGGGATACAAAACTACTATTTATACTCCAATAGGGCAATCAAATATGTTTCGATATATGGAATTGAGGTTGTCCTTCCCATCGAAATGCAAATTCAATTTGCTAGGGCAATGAAAGAAAACCAGTTGAGTGAAGCAGACTAGATCAAATGATATCATGAGCAGTTTAATATTATTGATGAGAAGAGAATGGATGCTTTGTACAAAGTTAAGGGCTACCAATAGAGGCTAACTAGACATTTTAACAAAAAGGTAAAGGATAAGGGTCTGGATGAAGGCAATTTAGTTCTAAATGAGATTCATGCATTGGTTCATGATGTAAGAGGAAAGTTTAGACCAAACCAGGCTAGGCCATATATTCAAGAAGATCTTATCTGGTGGAGGTGCCATTCTTATGGATGTGGACAAAAACAAATTCTCTAATCCCTATAATTTGGATCAACTGAAAAGATCCTTTGTCTGAAAACTACATCTGCATTCTTTTTCTCTGTTTTTTCTATTCAAAGTAATGTAATTAGAACTATGTGGACTTGATTCTCTCTGAAAAATAATAAAAAAAATAATGATGATAACTATAAGGGATACGTAGGCAAACTAACTCGGGTGCGGTCTAAACCATAATGTAAAAATATTTTGCTTATATCACAGTCTCATCTCATTTATGCCTAATACATTGTTTGGTTCTTTTATCTAAATAAATAATAAATAAGAAAATAAATAAATTAAAGAAAATGCTCACTAAGTTGAAAACCATAAAGGGTGGCTTAAGCAAAAATTAGAGTAAAAGTAAAAGTATCTCATATAATGATGACCATATTTTACAAGAGCATACAATCCATCATCATAAAAAGGACAGCCTTTATCTATACCTATAGCTTATCCTATGGTCATATGAGCTTATAGGCATGTACAAAATAAAAACCTACATCTAGCATCATAATAACCACCAAAATAAATGGATGATTATCTCTACCTAGTTAACCCTCCTCCTCCTCCTCCTCCTCATAGGATAGACATCTCCCTTAAAATTAGACCCTGCCATAATCTCCTTAGCTATCACACCCCTAATCCTAGTCTTTGTATCCTCCTTCGTAATGTTAGTAGCTAGAGTGCTTGTAGTACCAGTACGGCTCTCTGTGATCACTTTGGTCAGCCTCCCTGAGTCCTAGTAACTCTAGAGTTATTTCTCAAAATCATGCCTGAAGCTCTCCTCCGAGAGCTAGTAACTCTTAAGCTACTTGCTATAGCCCTCCTTTGTGTCAAGGTTGCTATAGATGGAATTCTCCTCTATACTTTGTTGACAATAATCCTCCTCTGTGCACTCACTACAGTGATCCTCCTTTGTGCAACCATAATAGTGTTGTCCTAGTGTCTAATTGCAATCATAGTTCTTTGAGTCACTGCCACTAAAGTCTGAGTCACCACTGTAGCTTGTAGTGTTGGTCCTCCTATAGAACCTCCAGTCTCTCCCTCAGGTCGAGTCATCTCCTCTATCCTAGCAGCAGTCCTCTGATCGTTAGAGTCTCTAGTAGCTGCCTCTTCCATCCTATCGCCCTCTATCTCCCTAAGTAAAGGAGCCCAGTGCTCTCTCTTGATTAGTCATATGGTCTCAATCAACTAACTGTGGTACCTCTCAGTAGTACCAAACCCGACCTTTAGTCTCACTGCATGGAAATCCTTATCCACGCTCTTCTGATGGCCTTAGCAATAGGAGCAGTGATCTATGCAAACTTTAAAAAGGGCATAATTAGGGGCATATCCTGAGTATGACCCAACTATCTTAAGACCCTCACACCTTGGTAGAATGATGTCCATGCCAAACCAAGTAGATAGACCACCTGATACCCATGGCTCATCGTTACAAAAGACTTGATCTCATACCATTGGCAATGCTAGAGTATGTCATCTGGGGCAAGCTCTAAGAGCCATCCAATCCACTCCGGAACTTATCCCTGCCACATCAAGATGGGCCGTATCCAATACTAAATAGCTGTGTATGGACTCTTGGCCGAAGCAACAACCACCCTCAAGTGGTCCATAAACCATACCTGCAAAACAAACCAAAAATAAAAAAATCAGACATCTACAAAATACTCAACCCAAAAAGGGTAAGAACACATAAATTTCTTTTTTTCACCTGAAGGACTACCAAAGATATTGTCTATCTCTCCAAGCCCCAAACAAAATAGTCAAGACTTATCAACGTCTCTGCTAGCATGGCCCCCATAACAAAATGACTTTGCTCCATTTATAGTACCAAGCCTACCACTCTGGCATCTCCCCATCCAACGAACCAAGGAAATAGATATTCAGCCATCAGATAGAAAACCAAGGATCGCATAATAAGTCTTTATCTCCCTGTATTGCCTTAGTCACTAGGATCATGAAACTCCTCAATGACGGTAGTCAGATTCACCTGCGCCTCCACTACCATCTTGTTGGCTGTGTTCTTCGATAGAGATAAAAATTTCTGAAAGACTTTATAGTGGCCAACTCTGAATTCTGGCACTACTAGTGTAATCCCCAAGGTTTCCCTAACCTATTAGAGTTAGTAATGGAGGCACTATAATATATATATATATATATATATATATATATATATATATATATATATATATATATATATATATATATATATATATATATATTT